>JAMWET010004528.1:482500-500000 GCA_024036415.1 Prochilodus magdalenae
AAGCGGGCAGAGAATAAGGGGGAGGTGTGGGGGTGGCTGGGCTGAATCTTTTTGCATTCCCATGGAGCAAAAAGTTAATGATGGCTCTTTTGTGGTGCTGGCAGTGGAGGAAAAAAAGTTTTTGCCGTAGTGCCAGTGAACATCAACAAAAGAGACAACACATTGCAGAAAAGCGCTATGAATGCTTTTTATCACTTCACTCCAAGTTTCTCATTTAGTCCCATAGCCAATGTTCTCAAACTACGGTTAACTCCTTAAGGGACACGCTTATTAATCTTTTCATCAATATATTGAAACTGTATTGAAACTACAGAGACATGAATTGTATTTATGCATGTTTTGTATTAATGGGAGTGAAGAGCTGAAATGCTGGACCAAGAGAGTTAAAGAGGTTAACTACAGCTTAACTACATGTTTATTACACAGTTATTAATCTCAAACTTAGTAAATGTTATGAATTACTTAGCTAGTACATTGCATTTCAAATCTCAAGTTATCTAGTTATAGCAGTGAGGCCCAAAACATACGCAACATAGGCCCAGATGTGGACCCTTAGAGATTAAACATACAGGTTTATTATTTAATTATTATTAATTAAGGACATGTGCAGTAACTACTATAAACTGCTATGTAAGTTGAGTAGCAATGAAAATGCGGGAGCCACATACAGACCCCAAGCAAACGCATACTCCAGATGAACTGTCTTAAACCTTAAATGTAAACGACAGTTATTCAGTTATTAGTACTTATATTCATGGCTTTGGGGTCTCTCTCTCTCTCTCTCTCTCTCTCTCTCTCTCTCTCTCTCCCACTAATAATTCTTTCTCTCTTTCACTAATAAAAGCCGCTCATACGCCCGCCTTGCCCACTGGCTCTAATCTGGGCTGACAGCTTCCTCCCATAATTGGTGCTAACACCCAGATGGACGAGGCCCTAATTTGCTGTTCCCAATAAAGCGAGGTGACTGAGGGGCGGCAGCGAGGGGGAAGGCGTGATTTGTTGGTTATAGATACAGAAGCCGTAAACACCCCAGGCTTCAGGCCCGACAGTTTGAGCAGCCTTTTGTTCACACGTTCGTTCAAAAGAGAGTGTTCCCCTCTCTCCCTCCCTCTCTGCGCCTTAGCCTTCAATACACGATGCTCTCTCCCTCCTTCTTTCTCTCTCTCTTGCTCTGTCTTTCCTCCTCTCTCTCTCCTTCTATGCATCTCTCTCTTTTTGCTTTCTCATTTGGTTGACCCTCTAATCAATGGTATACTAAAGGCATGCACGCTCATGGATGTGCTCCTGCACCTGCATTAGAATCCGAATGTCTACACGTCTACACAGTTGCATAGATGAATGTTCCTCCATATGTACACTTGTTGCATCCTCACAGATGCTGAGATCAGCATGAAATCATCTGTACAGTTGTATGTTGCAAGGACTTTGTTGGTTCTCGCAAGAAGAATGGTCTTTTGATTAATACACCAAATACGGCTTTAGAAAACTGTGTGTATGTATATTAGGAATGTAATATTGCCAATAATGAGAGTGTGTGATTTGGTTTTTGGTAGTTTGTTTAGTACTTGGTTGTCTTTAGGCATTTTTCTTGCCTAGCTAGCTTTTGCTTTAGCTTTGCTTAATGCCATGCGCTGCTAGCAGTTCTGTATTTCATATAAGCACAAGTATAAGCACAGACACCCGATACCTGTATCACTATTACTGCATCCCTTATAAGTACATGTGTATTTAAGAGCTTGGGGTATGAAGCTGGGTGGTTAAACCTGGTCATTTATCAGAGTAGACTGCTTGACCTTGCGGTATTAATGAGACTGCGGGCTGTGTTAAAGAAAGGCTGGGGAGTAGGGCCACTATTTACCACACCTGTGCGCACATTTGTGCATATGTGGCAGTTAGTTCAGCACTGACCTCCTACAAAGCTGTTTGGCATCCACTTAATAATAATTGACACAATCAGGTGCTGGAATATTCACCTTTCCTCAGGCTTGAACAGAGGTATTGATTGGTGAGTCTATATACAGGGGTTGGACAATGAAACTGAAACACCTGGTTTTAGACCACAATCATTTATTAGTATGGTGTAGGGCCTCCTTTTGCGGCCAATACAGCGTCAGTTCGTCTTGGGAATGACATATACTGCATCCTGCACAGTGGTCAGAGGGATTTTAAGCCATTCTTCTTGCAGGATAGTGGCCAGGTCACTACGTGATGCTGGTGGAGGTTCGTCCTTCTTGGTGGTATGCTGACATTACCCTGGATACCGTGGCTCCTGATACATCACAAAGACTTGCTGTCTTGGTCACAGATGCGCCAGCAAGACGTGCATCAACAATCTGTCCTCTTTTGAACTCTGGTATGTCACCCATAATGTTGTGTGCATTGCAGTATTTTGAGCAGAACTGTGCTCTTACCTGCTAACTGAACCTTCACACTCTGCTCTTACTGGTGCAATGTGCAATTAATGAAGATTGGCCACCAGGCTGGTCCAATTTAGCCATGAGACCTCCCACACTAAAATGACAGGTGTTTCAGTTTTATTGTCCAACCCCTGTATGTTTAAGGATGGCAGAGAAGTCTCTGCAAATCTGTTTGCTCTGACATATAATACAGAATATAAATTAATCCATTAATAGACTGAGCTCTTCGTGTTAAATATGCCCTAAATGTTTTGAACTGCAGGTTAACACTCCTGGCTTCCATACTCATTTCTTTCACAGTAGAATTACGAGTCATCGACCATAATTACTCACAGTGCTGCAAATTACATAAGACACTCACCATTTGATTTAAAACCTCATCATCTAATCAAACTCATTTCACCACAAGAAACATGTCACATGGTCTAAAACAGCAGTTCAAGAAAATCACCTACCCTTCTGAAACGTACCATACTGTAAACAAATAACCCTATGTCTCACAGCTAGATGGGTGGGTGGGTGGGTGGATGGACAAATGGCTGGATGCATAGATGAATAAATGCAGGAGGTGGGTCAATGTGGAATATGTGCGATATAAAGCATCCCTATTGCTTGAAGGCAGCTGCACAAACTTTGAGCTGAGTTTCACAGCTGAGCACTGAGTGACAACCGGTGCATGTGTCCTTGAAAGTGAAGTCTTTCTATGAATATAAACCCTGTTTATACCTTACTGTTTGTCCACAGAATCAAATCCATGCTAGGTCCAAGCTACAAAGTCACCATGGCTCTAACCCAGACCAGCCTACAGAATACCACACAAGGTGACAAAAACAGTCAATATTTTTTCATGCGGCTGTGGCTGCATGTCACAAGTCCAGTAGTGCGCAGCATTGTGCCTGGCTGGAAGAAACGGCGGGGTCCACAGGGACACAGGGGTTAATTGATTCTGAACAGAGATGAGCAGAAACAAAACACATTCACGGTTAGTGTGTGGGAGTCCCGGTAGATGGGCAAAAAAGCAAAAGAGATAAAGAAGCAAGTTGTCCTTGGGCGGGGAATGGAACTAGATGTGAAAATTGGGGTCAATAGGTCCAGCAATAAAGAGGTGGGTTTAGCTGGGGAGTCTGCTCAGTCCTCATACAGAAAGGTGAGGCGGCACACATCATTCAATTCATCACATCACCGTTTTACGCTCCAAGAGGAACAGGCCCATGACACAATATGCAATCTTAACTTTTTTTTTCATTCTTTTTCATCTTTTATCTTGCTTTCAGGACGCGTGAATGTGCATTCATTATAGCAGTGTGAAAGGATCATGACTGAAAAAGTTAAACGTAAAATAAAAAGATTATTTGTAAAGTACACGTGGAGATTAAAGAATCCGAGCCTTAAGCCAAATTAGTATCCTTCATTCCATCATTTTCTAAACATGAAAAAAAATCATAATAAAAAAACCTTTGCCATATTGATAGGCTCTATCATGGACACCATCACAGATCACCTATTAGATGAAAACACAGAAATAGTATTTTGACCTCCATACTTTGTTTAAATCGCAATCGCGGTAAAACCCACAACGACAAAAGCGGCAATGCCAGACTAAAGAAAACGTCATTGCTGCAGGCATTGCCGCCAGTCTCAATTTTCATTGCTTGTACATCATTAGATTCCCTCTCGAAGCCCCAAGAGAGTTTTCCCAACACTGGCAGCTATGAAATTGAATCTAATCACTCGTGCCACTGTGGTTTTCTCATCAGTGCTACAGAACATACAAAAGATGTTTGCCTGTTCTTTATGCTGCGTCCTCTTCAGGCACTCACAATACATGCAGTACTGTAAAGACACCGCAGTGTTCATGCCATTATACAGTGCAATGTGAAGCAGAGAAGAACCACAGTTAGGGAGCCATAATAGCCATGTGCGAGTTTGTATTGTTAATGAATGATATTCCTTCGTACAATATTGAAACACTGAGACCACATACCAAACAGTTATTTGATAGACTATTTAGTATTACAGCAGCCTATGCCTTACAACAGGGCAATCGAGTGAATAATGGAGATTTCACTGCTATTAGAGTTTAGGACTCGTTTTAGCTACTTACTTCTTACTAGATACCGTAACTCAATTCAAGAAGACTGGCAGCCATCTTGGACCTGTGTTGGAGAATGTGCACTCTTTAAGGGGAAACTCCACCAATTTAATCTCAAATATTTTTGATATACATGATATAAAAAATATTTTGATTAACATTCAGAAATTCAGAGTGGTCTGGCGTGAAATGTGCCTGTCAAGAGAATCATGTTGGCAGTGGTGATGATAAGAACAGAACATCTGAAGAGTTTAACGCCTCTAAAGGCTACCTCACAGAACAGTGTCACAGTGATGAATACTCAGCTGTCTGTTGATAGTTTTGCTATTGCTCCTCAAAAGATTTTGTAGGCTGACCAACATGTTACTGTCATTAAGATTATACTGTATATAAAACCCAGAAGACACACGTAGGTTCACTGGTGGGTTTGAATGGTAAACAGATGTAATGTAATGGCTACATTTCTACAGTAGACATCAGAACTTCTGGTTCACATTACCACAGCTGTAAAGAAGCCAGTCGGCAAGTTTCTCTGGAATGAATCACTTCACATAGAATCAGTCTTAATGACTCTGTTTACATCCCAACCCCTACATTCTACAGACAGTTTGAGAAAACAAATGGTGGAATCCCCCTTTATTTGTGTCCGAAAGGGGTTTTTTTCATCAGAAAAGTGATAGATTTGGTTTCCAAAAGAGCTTTCATGTTAGACTACATATACAACTCAGAAGACACATGTCGGTTCACTGGTGGGTTTGGATAGTAAGTAAAGTGGCTACATTTGGGCTGTAGACATCAGGACATTTTGAGATGATGGTGGAATTTCCCATGAAGTGTCAGAAAGGGTTGTTTTGTCCTAGAAGGGATAGAACGGTACATGAAAGACAAGAACCTTTATATTCCAAACTGTGTCATAATTCAAATAACTCAAATCATTTTTATTGCTTCGGTTTCTGAAGTTATTATTTGATGGTTACTCTTCAGGATTCCTCCATTCATGTTTTTTCATTGTGGTGAAGTCTTTTGTCCTTGATTCCCTCTTCAGCTTTGTTCTCAGTGCTGCTGTTGAAAGAACAGCTGTCCGTTTCTCCACAGAAGCATTTCTCTCTCATTCTCAACTGACGCTTCCTTGTTTTTCTTCTCTGAAAGCCCATCCGGATAAGATGGGGCTGAGAGGGTGTGAAGAGAAAGGAAGTATAGATCTCAGCTTTGTATGCACCTTTCCCCTTAAACTAACCAAACACGTTTACGTCACCCGCACTTCACTCTGCTGGGTAAACTTGCTTGAATGGAGAAAGAGTGAAGTGGAGCTACTCATACTGGCCTCGCTTTACCCCTCCCCCTGCTCATTTCAGCCCGCTCAATAAGCAAGACAATATCAAACATACAAACATCTGCTTTCTGAGTTCTGCTGTAGCTACTACCATTGTCTAGCACTGTTGTCATTCGTTCATGTATCCATTACTCATCCATTTATTAAGTCATCCGTTGATTTATTTATTTAGTACCTTTGGCCTAATTACAGTTTGTCATGAGGCCCTTTCAGCTCCTCTCTCCGGAATGCAGAGCGGTTCCTTAATGGCGGAGTCAGCCGCTTGTGTGAAGCGTGTCAAAACAAGCCGACTTCATCTCGTCCCGGCTGAGAAAAGCAGGCCCATGCTAGGGGTCTCTGCTGAGCCGATCAGCCGCGGGGGTCAGCCTGCAATTAACCCCTGAGGGGGCCAAATTTGAACCCAGCCCACCTCTTGCTCGCCCACCACTTCCTGCCTTCCTCCTTGCCCCGTCCCTCGCTAATCCTGTACACACCCAGCTGATCCAGACCCCTCTCTTCTTCCCAGCCCCCCCGCTGGATGACCCATGGCCCTGCGCACCTCACAGTGGGTCACATGACATGTGCAGGTGTGGAGGGGACCCCCGGCCCCGTCACCCCCCAATTAGCGACCCTAATTAGTGAAGAGGCCTCCTGCAGGGTCACTGAACAGGGTCCAGCCCGAGAGAGCGGATGGATGAAGAAAAGAGAAGCAGAAAGAGAGAGAGAGGGAGGGAGGGAAGGAGGGAGGGAGGGAGGGAGAAGTTGCAGTACAGTGATGCGTGGCAAACAGCGTAGGGGCCAGCACAACAGGCCTAACACTCATTACTTCACCCCAAACAAGTCAAAGGAGAAAATGAAGCACGCTGCACTTGTTACCTCATCAAATGGAGTTGCTTTAACAGAGCTTTTCTCTTTCACCAGATTCTGACTGAAATGGCTGTTCTTCTTCAAGAAGAGTCGACAGAAGATTGCAGATTTTCTCCCCAGCTTTAAAACCCCAAGCAGTCCGATTTTCACCTAAAAATCACTGATTAAAATTTCGGAAATCTCTTTGCATAACTGCATTCTACGTTGGAGTTCATGTAAGGATTATATAGTTGCATATCCCAGTAGTTTAATCTATGAGAGCATGTTGCATAATTACATAAAAACTCCAGCATTCTTCTTTCCTAAAACTTTGCCCCATCTGCGTCTGCTTCCCAACGCACTTCTGCGAAAATCCGTCCAATACAGAGAGGTGTTGCCCTCGTTGTTCTCCAGCTGTCGCCATCACTTGAGTCCTGCACCCCTATCCTCAACCGCCCCACACACAAACCAACAGGCCACCCATTTAGCACTCCCTCTCCCCAGCCGTCCACTCCCTCTAAGAAAAGACGCCAATCATTTTAATTGGCACCCTGGAGTTGATTGTCCCAGCAAGCTTCAGAAAGAGAGTGCAGCTCCGAGAGGAAGGAGGGCACCAAACCATGTGGTTAAACATATTGTGGCCGTTTGGGCAGCCTTTCTCGCAAAATAACCTCAGCCGCTTTCTTTTGCGAGACGTAAAGGGATTTGGTGTTTTCACAGACTTGACGATAGACAGGAGAAGATGGCCGAGAACATAAATGCTCGGATGATTGGTAAGGCGGCGGAGGACTGAGAAATCTTGGAGGGAACGAAGAAACGAATACTGTTCCCACGAGTTTGAGACTCCTCAGCAGCAGAACAAGATTTTCTTAAGAAATACACTTATTTTCAGAGGACCATTTACTACTGCTGCCCATGACGAGTCTTCTGTCAGACTTCAGGGAGACAAAAACAAAATCAAAAACGAATCAAAGAATTAATGTTTAACCCATATGACACAACATTACTATAATATAAATCCACAGATTACTCCACAGGTGACAAAACAACTAATTTCCGTGGGTCTGAAAGGATGTGTAGGTGCCAGGAAGCCCTTACCAAGAAGACAAATAGAAGAATATAAAGAAAATAAAAAAGAAAATCTGCTGGTGCCATTCCCAGAACAATGGACCAACCACCAAGAGTCCAAACTTCAACATCACTGAATGGGTTTGGGATTATATGAGTCATTCATAAGAAGCAGAAAATACAATCGAACCGCCACCCAACACTGTACTTCAGAGGTATGGAAAAATGTCCCTGCAGATTTTGTTGACAAACACGAAATCACGTGTCAGGAATAAAATGCATTCTGTAATTAAGGCATGTAGTGGACACAATAAATACAAAAATAATAAGTTCATATTTTAACTGTCTTCTTTTGATGTTAAATATAGAAACCATCAAATAAAATAACTTCAACCTGCAGTCCCACAGTAAAGTAAAACTTTAAATTTAGTTGCAATTCATTTTTGATTTTTTTGATTATTTTTTATTATTTAACCTAAACACCAAAATTGACATTTTATATATATACATTTAAATATATTTATATTGTTAAAAAATGATCAAGAGTTTAATTTATTAACATATTGAAGTATTGACAATAAAACTACTTGATTAAAAAAAAAACATATTCAAAAAATCCTTTCCTATATTTTCACATCACTACACAATGTTTTTGTGCCTAGGCAGAGTCATATTTTAGCCATGCCCTTGTGTTTTAGAACAGGAAGTGAGACAGTATTCCTCTCCTTCATGGTCACATGGCCAGCAGTAAGATCCCATTGTTTTAAAGTAAATGTCCTGAAGTCTGAAAATTAATGTGTAGCATTAAGAACTGTCAATATTGAAATACATATTTATATATATTAATAATAAACATATATAATATCAAGATTTTATTCATCAAGCAAAGCTGTGTTTGCTAGTGTGGTACTGGCTAGGAACTTTCCCTACTAAAACAGTCAGTACTGAAACATTTGATAAAGTTTTGTTATGTTATGATCATTTTTAATGTTTAATCACTTATTTTAATAACATTACCAGAATGTTTAATTGCTGAATTGAAATGCTGTATAAGTAATAACTTTTTTAATGGATATTTTGACTGTAAATAAAGGTTGGTTATTGTTTTCTGCCCAGGACAGTATATACTGGGACCAATTTTCTTTTTTACACCAACATGTGACGGGTGTTTTTTAACTACATGCATTTGAGAAAAGGCTGTACACTCTTTTGGCAAGTTAAAGGATAATTGATGTGGCCCACAGAGCCTTCGGAGGTTATGAGGGCTATACCTGTTTGCATGACTGAAAGAAGAAAAGAAACGAGTAGGCACAAGTAGGTTCTAAAGCTGTGCTACCCTTCTGAATGTCTTTGAGGACACAGAGCGAAAGAAGGTGAGTGATTATCCTATAGAATAAAGAAACACTGACGTACCTAGACCTCAAACTGAAATGAGGGTATAATCAAGAAACGAGACGTACACAGAGGCAAATTACATAGACATATATTTATATGCATATGAATAAAAATACATATACATATTTTACAATATCTTGGCTTCCGTAGCCTGAGCATCAAAACAGCTCTGTCACCAGAAAACACAAGGAAACGTCTTTCTTTTAAATAAGTGCAAATTGTTAATAAGACAAAGAATTGTAAAGCATTTATAAAGTTTTTTTTTCTTTTTTCCAATCTTTCTTTCTTCATCGACTGTAAGATCACATGATACCAACATGAAAGTACTGTGCAAAGACTCGTACGGTATATTTACATACAGTTCATCTTAAAACATTTGTCTTCTTTATTTGTGAGAAGCTGGTGCCGGTTATGTCTTGACATGGTTACACGAGATTTACTGCCGAAAAACTGTATGGCTTACTTACACTTAATGCTGTCTGTGTGAAAGAACATGAACAAATAAAACCCCCACAGTCTCGTCAACATAAAGAAGAAGCTCACATGACAATCGCACCAATGTGGAACGTTATACTGTATATATAGAGACGCTCTGTACGCGCTTACTCTGCTGACTGTAGCGTACGCTTCACAGTGTTCTCATACTGGGGAAATCCACTGGTGGGTTATTAGAAAGAGACAGTCGATAGTTATTAGATTTTGATTTTGCTTGGGGGTTTGCTGAGAAGTTTTTTTTGTTGTCGGGGGTGCGAGGTGGATGTGTAATCGGCACTTCTCTGATTGTGTCATTGGGCCCCCTGCCTCTCAGGAATTCCAACACTTTGCTAGCTTTGTGCTACTTTTCTTAGATTCGCTGCTCACATTGTGATTAAGCATAATGCTCTCTCTCTCTCTCTCTCTCTCTCTCTCTCTCTCTCTCTCTCAAAGACACATACAACAAATACATGACTACACCACTGCAAGAAACTTACTATACAAAGACTTTGCTGCTTTAATTACAATTGGTTGGGGGGGGCAGCTATTTTCCTGGAGAAGCATCAGATGAGTGTGTAAATAGTGTTCTTGGTAAAAGGTGTTTCAATTTAACTCTGATTCTGATTGATTGATTCTGAGCCACTTTAAGCTGCTTTGATCAGGACTGTAGACGAAACGGCATCAGGTTTGCATGTTATCCTCAACAAAACACCATAAAAATGTACAAAACCACAGTTTTTCTGCTTGTGAGCAGAAACCGGGGGAAGATATGAGTAGCACTATGTAAAGTGTTGCGCTCCAACATAAGCTTGTCAGTCATGTTCAACACTGAAGTGAATATTTTACGAGTCTGTAAATTATAAATGCTGCTTATTTAAAGTAACACGTTGTTTGACAACAGCACAGCGACAAGAAGGTATTCAGAGACTGACTTGAGAACAGAGCATGCAGCACGGTTTACACTGGATAACAGTGACAGCAGTGCAGGAGGCCAAACGGGATGGAATACCGATAGGTTTGCCTCATTTAGCACGGTCAGAGGTTTTCATCCCAAGGACCTCTTTAACACACTCAGCTGCCCTGAAGGAATTATACCATTCAAAGGGTGAGTCCAGTGAGGATGCACACAGGTCAGGGTCACACCTTCACCTTCGCTTGTCATCAACAAAAGGACTGACATGAGGGCCAATATTGTTAAATTAGACTCAGTTAACAGGGACTCTGCTTTTCTGCAGGATCAGTTCGGAGGCCACCACACACAGGTTTATTAGTAAGTGAAACAGGCTCCGTGAATTTGCCAGTGCTACACTGAGACTGAGGTCAAACTGCAGGGAGTTAAAAGCAAAGATGAAATTAACAGCAACAATGGAGGAATATTGCGACCATGAGCTTTTTTTACGGCAGCTATGAGGAGGAATGGAGCGGGGTCCACCTCCTCCTGCCACATGCCGTCAGTGTTGTTTCTGACAGCTGAAAAGCAAAACGGAAGAAGCCTGACACCGATAAAGTGTATGGTGATACTTCATGAACCTAATCAAAAGACAGAAACAAGAAGTTTTAAGAAATAATCATATGCAAATAAAGTGCTTAGGTTTCAAGGTAACGAACACAGTATAGAGAGCCATGTGGTCAAGTAGCACATCTCAGTAGCTTCAAACAGCAAGAGACCTGAAAACTCATCCTGAAGTTTAGCTTGGGGGCTGATGAAATTAGCTACTGCCTATATTCAGAACCAGCGATGTTACTAAACGCGTCACTGTCATAACAAGACCTCACAGCTTTGTAAGAGAAACAGGTGGGGCTTTCGAGTAATGTTGGTCATGTTGGTTTGGGTAAGACCCCTAAAGACGAGAACTTTATAAGGGCTCCATGTTGGTTCTACCCCAGCTAGTTTGTTCCAGACTACATATAATCAGAAAAGCTTAATGGACAAAGTCTTCCCACAGTGTGAATCAGGGATAACATGAAGAACAAAGAGACACAGGGTGGGTAGCCAGGGCTAATTAGGCCAATTATTGAGCCTTCAGTTACACTTGTTCAGAGATATTGTTGATCTAATTGTTGCATCTTGATGAGTTTATTAATTCACTGAAACACACAGGTCATATCCTCCATGCACTCGCTTCGTTAAGTTAAATAAGTTAGCTCTGCGCAATCCCACAGCACGTGAACACATTAACTAATACACTGTACTAAATGCAAAGTACAGGCTATTCTGAATAGAGCCCTAATCAGCCTTCGAGCTGATATGTGGAACCAGTATAGTGATAGGGCCTACATTGAAGAACTGCTGAGTCGGATGTATTGGCTGGTTTGGTTGGTTATACTAATGTGCCACATTTGCGATCATGCAGCAAAGACCTTAAAAAAAGATTGGCCAAGAAGCTACAAACAGGGTACAATGTCCTTTCAAAGGCTCTACTTTACGTTACTGACTCTTATTAAACTGGCTAATAATCAGCCTCATTGTTCATTTTCACCATGTCATATCTGAGGAAATCACTGCCTTTAAAATAGATCGTAGTCATATTAGAAAAGCAGATTGGTCTTGGTCCTACAACCAGTCCTGGTTTGAGTTTCTACTTAAAGTAATATTTTATTTCCAGTTCTCAGTATTTTGTGTAGTGTTTCATGGTCATTTTAAAAGGATTGTGTTATTGTGTAGATTATAAATGGCTATTTTAACATTTATGAAAACAAATATAATGTGTTTTAAAGTATATACCCGTGAGCTTCAAAGCTAGTATTCTGACCACATTAGCTTTAGGTACCTGTGTCGGTCTGCCTCTGAGAGGGGAAAATGAGAAAGTGATGATGTATAGAAACTCGTCACCACCCAAACCCTCACTTCACCAGAGATAGCCCTGGGTGACACATGCTCTGAACTTTACTAGGTACTATCATGCTAATAATTGGATCACATTGTTGTCTTGTTTTCTGCATTGTATAGTGGGAGGTCAATATTGTTCCATAACTTTAGAAGTGATGATGGTAATAATGATGATGATGATGATGACTAAACCATAAACGTTACACAAATGTGCAGATTCTTTAGAGGAAATATGGGCTTATTCTTTTAGCTTGGCTGGATTCGCAATTTCCCTCTTATTGCGTATGTGTACACAATATTTAGGAGAAGCAGTTTTAAACACCCCCTCATATGCACAAAATATACACTGATGTAAAACTCCCCCCATACTGACAATTCTAGTTAAGAGCAGCATAAAAACATGTACCACAAGTTTCATCAAACATATTGACATGACTCATTCAATCATCTGTTTTCTTCTCCTTTTTTTCTTTTTTTTTCTTTTTTAAAATTTTTAAACACCCATTTTGGATAACAATATTCTGTCATAAAGCGATTTTGGCCTTTCACAATTACAGTAACAATGTCGATTTTTTTTTTCTTTACTCACGTAAACTAAGCCTGAGGCTGTTTGCAACACGCACACACACACGCCCACACACAACAAATTCAAAAATGGAAGAAGTTCAAAAACGCTTAAGCTCTGGATGCAGTGGCGGTTAATTACAGGGGTATCCCTCTATGTTTTCACACATACGCACCTTTTTAGTGCACCTCTTACTGCAAAGCAGAGGCAGCGGGACTTTCCTGCCACCGTAACATGGTGGAAAGCACCGGCGCAGGCGAGGGATCCACATTTTAGAGCTCAGTGCTCTCTCTGTCTCTTTCTGTTCATTACAAGTCCGAGAGCACCTCTTCCCTCCTTAACCCATTCCTTAACTGTTGCAATAGGCAACAAGAAGGCTGCACCCATCAGGGGGAGTTAAGGAGGACAGGTTCCAGTCAGTAGTCCAGTTCAAAAGCTGATCAACTTTCTCAAACAGTAGTTCTCAACTCTAGTCTTGGAGGCTCAATGCCCTGCACAGTTTCAGCTATTCCGTCTCACAAACTGGTTCCCCAAATTAAGGAAGCAAAAGTGGTTCTTCCAGCACACAACTCCAAAAACAAACCCTTTTGGGGACCTAAATTCTTAAGAGCGTATGTATCAGTCAGATAAAGAACACAGTAAGAACTTCCATATAGAAATGCAGGGCTCTATAGATTTCATTTGAGCCATGAAGAAATCTGGCCACTTTCCAACAAGTGCACTCTTAAAAAAACAGGCTCCCTAATGTTTCTGGGCTTGGACATACCAACGTATTAACAAACCTTTGGTATAGAATACTTACAGTATGTGGAAGTTCTCCACACTTCTACATCTCATTAATTAACTGTTTCTTCATTAAAGTTCTTTAAGGAGCCAAAAGTAGTTCTTCTTTGGGATCCCTGCAAAGAACCTTTCTTGGCACCTTTAAAAAGTGGAGGAGGGATGATTTAGGAGAAATGTAAAACGGTGCATGGCAGTTGATGTCTCGGCACTAGAGTTGAGAAGTCCTGCTTTAGGAAACTGTTTTCTTCCCCCCTAGGTCCCCATCTTTCCTCTCTATCCTCGTGTAGGGCTCGAATGCGGATGAGCCGCAGCCATACCCGGAGGTCAGTTCGTGATGAGCACCACTCAGGAGGGGCACAGAGAACAGCGAGGGTGGAGGGACCCCCAAACGGGGTGAGGGTGGCGTTCCCCCGAGAGAAGAGAGAGAGAGGCCGAAAGCCCCACCTCCGCCTGCACCCGCCACAGCTCCTGGGGGAGTGCTGGTGCTGCTTAGGCCGGGCGAGGATGAGGCTACCGAGGGGCTGCCCAGCAGAGAACCGTTGCCGGGGTGAGGAGGGGCCAGAAGGGGGTTGGGTGGAGGCGCTGGGACAGACAGCAGGCGGCCCTGCTCCAGCAGCCGCAGGATATTACAGGTGGCCAAAGATTCGGAGGCAGAGGACGAGCGCTTATCCGAATCCTTTGTCTGGTCCTTCTTCTGCTTGGTGCGACGGTTCTGGAACCACACTTTCACCTGCGGAAATGAGGAAGGAGTGTTTGAACTGACTGGAAGAAACAGAAGAAAACAACACACGGACAGAGCTTCCCAAGAGACCAGTGTACTGAGCACTTAATGAAGCAAACGCACTGCACGCCAAACATCTGGAGACACCACTAACTTCCGTTTTTAAACTTTGCGAAACAAAACTGAAAAAAAAATTTATTGGCTGTAGCTGCAGTGGGATATACCTCATCACACTTAGCTGCACCTCCAGACTTGAGAATCTGAAATAGGTGTGTAGGATTAGGAGCTCACAAACTGAACACATGCAGCAGTATTATCAACAAAAACATTACAGCAAGAGTAATCACCACACACCAGCTGACTTTGTGTTGGCTATGGAAATGAGTATTCCACCTACTGCTTACTTCCACACTTTGGAGTAGACCTACTCTGGTTTTCAGGCTGGATCCAGGTTGATCTGTATCTAAGTTGACAAATATTTGACGTGTTCTAGTGTACTTGAAAGTATTTGATTAATTTATCATTATTACCCACATGGTAATTTAACTAGAGTATGCACCCCAGTGAGGTCCTCTTAAATCATTCTGGTGACTCTTCCTGACCAGTAAAAATACAGACAACCGTTTTTGGTGAGAGATTCCCACATACTCCGTTTCACAGAACATGCCGTACTCCCTGCATTTGTCCCTGACAGCGTGGGGCATGCAGGTCGTGAATGGCACTGAACCCCGCTGAACTCCTCTCTTTCTACATTTTTGATTAATGCTGCATGATCGGAACGTGTAGCCTGTTTGCAAGACTGCTGAGATCATCCATGCTCGAAAATGGAGGAAAATCAGAGTAATGAAAAATGCATCCCATCCCGGCCACAGATTCTACTGAGCACCTCCTGCTGCATTTAGCTCTGGAGGTCAGGAAGCTGCACTTATATACACACTCACATAAACTGTATGTGAACTGAAGATACAGATACGCTCAGTCCTTTTGATCTGTAGGGACTGAACAGCCAGTGTATACCAACACATACCTTTTTACTTTTTACTGTCACATAGGCATGTCAAATTCTTTATCCTCACAGTCAGTGTGTTCTTGTTAGTAAAAACAAGGTCCCAGCTAGCAGGGGAACATTCCCACAACTTTGGCTGGCATTATGTACAAGACACAATGAAGTTTCAAAAATTTCAAAAACGTTTAAGTATGTTTATCATTTTAAGCCATGTTCCTAATAAAGACATAACATTTTAACTGTAACATTCAGATGACGTTTTAAGGACATTGTCAAAGCTACAGATTTTGTTACATAATGATAATTTTAGAGTATGCTATCCTGCCTCTAAAAATAGCATTCTGGAAACTTTAACAGAACATTCACATAAATTTACAGAATTTTTAAAATCAAATAATCTGGCAGTCTATAACATTGCAATTAATGCTAAAATAAACAGGACTGCTTTTTTCTTGAGTTAATTTAAAGAAGTGTTGATCAACTGAAGCAGGTTTGGGATGGTAACTGCAAATATTAGATCTCCCCAAGGAAAGATTCGGAAATGATTAAAATAACACCCTAGCCAACATCACACTGTATTGAGATTTTGTTTGTTTGTATTTATTTAAATATTAATATTTTTTTACTACAAATACAGTGTGCCAATACAAAACACTATTTTCTAAATTTCAATTTAAAGAAAGTACTGTTGCCACCCTGTGTACATTTTATGATGAATGGACCAAAAGGAATGAACTGAAATGATCTGGTTCAGCTGACTTACATTACCAGTAGAGTAGGGTTTTTCTCCTTTGAAGTTATGATTTTTGTATATATGAGCTTCTGTTCCAATAGCACTACCAACCGCTGAAATAAAGTTGGTGTGCTGCAGGATTTCAGAGCACAGCAGTGCATGCAGAACGAAAGCCAGCAGGCATTTCATGATATACTTTCATTCTGGCACATACTCACTGCGTGTGTCATGCTACACTAAACGCATTGGCCTCCATTATTAGAAAGCATTCATTCAAAAGTCACCAGAGAGCGATAAGTAAAACAGGCACAGTGAAGTGAGGCATGTAAGCGGCTGAATCATGAACCATCTATGTATTTAGCTCTGAACGATACCTTCACTATAATAGCCTCAAGTGCAGCCAACACAGCGGGGACGTTTCACCCTGGAGGACACAGACATGTCCCTCTTATGAGCAATATGAGCACACAGTACATGAGGTAAAACATGGAGTCATGTGACTTTGGGGGTCTGTCATGCATGTATGTGTAGTGACAGAGGAACATTAACTCATGTTGAGGGCCAAGAATTTACTCATCCACACACACGGGTTTTCACACGGAGTCAAGTAGTCCAGAAATAGGGTTTTGTATGTCATAAATAAATAGATATATATATATATATATATATATATATATAGAGAGAGAGAGAGAGAGAGAGAGAGAGAGAGAGAGAGAGAGAGTGAGTATGTGTGTGGGTAAATAATCATATTAAAAAAAAAAAAACAGAAAACGGAAAAAACATTCCAAACTTTAAATTTTTCAGATAAATTAATGTGAGGAATTTTTTGAAGCAATTTTAAGAATTTGTATTGGTCCTTTCATCATGACAAATCCAGACTAAAAAATGGAAATATTTGTTCTCTGGATTTCTTTTTCAACATAATTCGAATTCATCATAAAATTGTCAGGCAATATATAAAAAAAAAATAAAAAAACAAAATCAATGTTTTTGAACAGTGATCATCACATAAAATGTATATACTTATATCACACATTCATACTATATTCAAAATGTATTATTATAATTATTATTATTATTACACATAAATATATACAGAGACAGTCAAAAATTTAGACATGGCTATAGTATGAATAAACATCCATCTATCAAACTATAAAACAGCACTCATGAAATTATGCAGACATCTTAAAAACTTCAACTTTCTTAATCTGCAGTGAAGGTTGATAAGCAGTTTTGGATTAATTGTATTGTCTGT
>JAMWET010004528.1:502500-556493 GCA_024036415.1 Prochilodus magdalenae
GCTTGGCACAGCCGGAGAGGTGAAGTGGTTAACTAATAAATGCAGAATCTTATAAAGTGACCCAACGGACGAAAATCCAAAGCGAGAGGAACACCTGCTGCTGACCTTTCGATGACCCGCCATTTAAAGGCTAACACGCTAACAGCTCAGCACCCTGTTGATCCTATACATGTGATAACAAGCGGCTGTGCCTGAGCACAATAATGCATTCTGGTTATTAGGTGACCGTTTCATGACCTCGACCATTCGGTTGAGGCTTGAGGTCAGGGACTGACTCGGTTTTACGGTTCTCGAGGGCAGGCTACTTCAGATTTTCCACCTTGCCTTTATCTAGATCTCAAGCCAATCAGTTGCACAAATTGTTCATTTAAGTGGGAAGCCATAAAGATGTTTTGGACCCAGGAGCTGTTATCCTCTGTGCTTTGCGTTCAAAGTGTGGGCAAAGCATAAATGCTTTCTAGCTTTTACAGCTATCAATGTATGCATATGAAATATCCTGCCCTGAATGCAACCGTAATCTGAAGTGCACTTAAGGGGGATAGCGGTCATGTGGCTTGTTAAAGCCTGAGTCAGCCTTATGATCTTTTATGGCGTTCCATATTTTATGATGAGGCCATGGTAACACAACATCTTTTACCATGTCACACTGCAGTATATGATTGGTAAAGACGCATCTACCTCTCGAGGGGGGTGCTCTGAAACTCCGAGTCAAAGGAAGAACTAGAAACTGTGTGACCTTCGTTAGAACCCAGGAGACCTCACAAGGGCACTTGCTGCATGCTGCATGAACAAAATACTTTAAAACTCCTGTATGACCTCTAGATTTGACACCAGAGCTGAAAATGTGGCCCAGGAACAGGAATAAGTCAGACAGACCTAAACTTAAGAGAGCTGATGGCTAGGCAATTAAATACAAGTGATACAGTAGAAAAGAAGTTAACCTGGCGCATGTTTACCTGTTTGGGGTGAAGTGCCTGACCCTTCTTCAATACTCATTTTTCTCTCAGTCTACCCCTTCTCCTCTCTCTCCACCTTCTACCTAATTCTCCCTTCACTGCCCATTAAATCTACCCAGACCTCCTTCCTTCCTCCTTACGCTTCTCTTCCTCCTACTTGTTTTACCTGCTCACCTGCTCACCCTTTTGGCCTTATCATAGCCTGATCCGTGGCCCCGGCCCTTGGCATTGCTGCAACACATGGCGAAGCCAGCCAAGGGTCAACCGTGTCTTATCGAATCGCTGGTAGATATGGCTCCATAATCCGCCTAAGCACAAAAGCACTCTGACTATTATTAGTGCTCTGCCCCCACCCCCAGCAAAAGGGCTTGCCCCTGGTGCCTAAGGTGTTGTGGTTTAGATAAGACAATTAGGATTGCAAGGGCTGAGACTGAGAGGATGGCGCTTGCAGGTTTTGAGTCATAGCGCCTCCGCTGGCCACCCAAACACATGTACGGTATTGTCAACAGACCAAACCATAAGAGCTAAAGGGGAGAAGGGAAGAGCTTGAGGGTGGAAACACACTTTGACTACACTGCTTAAAAAGAAACAGTCATCAGTCAACATGGATATACCAGACCACATGCCTATAACAAACCTGGCCTGGTAGAAATCATTGCTGACATAACTAACCCTTGCATGCATGAAAAGGTTTGAATTTGATGTTTATTCCAAGCAATTTTAAATGTTAGGTTTTATTTTTGTCTAATACATTAAAGTGAGAAAAGAAACAGAAATTGTCCAACTAGAATTTGTGGAAAAATGACATAAGTTTAAAGTTTGATATTTCAAAAATCATCATGTACAAAATAAGAGCTGGGTTTGCAATCAGAAGCGAAGCAGAGTCACAGGGATGTCTTATATCAAGCTTGGATTCTGCTGGTGAATGCATCTTCCGGATCTAACAGGTTTCTGTTCTGCCTGATCCAATCAGGTAATTGCATTACGCGCTGCCCGACCAGTGACACGACGAGCCTGCACGTACACACACACACACAGCGTTTCCCTTTTATGCTGATCTGAAAGCAGTTTCTTGTAAAGATAAAGGGATTTGAACAGAAGGATTTAAGCAGCAAAGGCTGATCTTAGATCAAGGCCACAGCACTCGCGGAATGAGCTGAACGCTGCCAAAACGATGCTGCACACACACACGCACTGCACAGTGCGGCTGAACTTTTGACCCTGCGTTGACACAGCCTTCTGACTAAATGCAGCCTGTGACTGCATGCCAGAGTAAATAATACTATTCGGAATGGTTATTAATTCTGCATACCTATAAAATAAAAACGCTATGGATATTAGAAATGGCATCAACAGAAACCCTGCATAGCAGGTCATTTGTATTATATAAGTAGGTCGATGATATAATACAGTAGGGATGCGTGATACTGCAATCCAACGAGCCAAGCAGAAACATTAACAGAATAAGAACCATGTTTAAGAAATAGTAATCAGAACCATGCATACAATTCACTAAATGCCCTAGTATAACACTAGTAGGTATGCACTTTGTGTAATGAAGCATGTAGTTCATCAGTGCTTTTTAAGTACTAACAATATCTAAAGTATATATATATATAGTATATATATAAGTATATATAGAGGTATATATATATATATATATATATTCATATATTCTTCATCACAAAATTTATAAACAAAAATTAAGTAACAAGGTTTTGCTCTAATACCAATAATGTATACATGATATGACGTACCTTATGCCAGTTTATGTCTCTGACAAGTCTATTCAATTGTCTAACCCTTTGTTTTAAAGAAGCTAATGTGG
This sequence comes from Prochilodus magdalenae, assembly GCA_024036415.1. NCBI lineage: Eukaryota > Metazoa > Chordata > Actinopteri > Characiformes > Prochilodontidae > Prochilodus > Prochilodus magdalenae. The sequence continues at coordinate 505,285 of JAMWET010004528.1, forward strand.
ATTACTCTTTTGTCTTATACTTCTTTACTGGCTTCTGCATTACCATAACTTAGATCTAGCCTGCACACACAATCATCTCTCTATCTCCTTCCGCCACTGTCTCAGTCTCTCTTTGTCTGGGTCTTCGTCTCCAGCACTGCTCCGAGAGCTCTCCAGCATCCAGACATTACGTTTGTTATGTAGGTGCTGTCTATCTGGGTGTTGTAGACAGCAGCACACAGCAGAGGCATTCACTATCCTCACCAGTTGGGTGATGTGTAGGCTGAAGCTGGAGACATGACGCTAGATCTGCTTCCACTGTATCACATTTTCTCGATACAGTCAATGCTCTTATTATATTTCAACTTAATGTACTTCAGTCGAGTCAATTCATAGGTATTGAATCCGGACACTGCTCCACTGAATTTTGATTTCAGCCTACTTCTGAGACAAGGTCATCTCATTATAGGAAACCTTTGCGATTGTCCTGCAGTCAGACATCAAATCTAAATAGAGCCACAGATACAGTCTTATTGAAACCTCCCAGCCCCACTGTTCATTTCATCATTTCATGATGACAGAGAGATAGAAATGGTACAGAATGACTTGGAATAAAATCTTTGCTGATTTCTCCTTTAAGTTTCTAAGTGAATATAAGTTAAAACGTTCTCTATGGGGAACAAACTTAACTATGTGGAGTTTTTCTGCACAGTTTTTTAGGATGTGTTGACTGGGGCACTCAGGACGCTGTAATTCTATCATATAGAAGTGTCAAATCAAGCCTGGCAAGCTTTCCACCCAAAGCATCAGCACAAACAGTGGTCTACATGCACCCACTGGGCTTGTCTGTCCAGCTGACTGAGGCTGGAGGCAGAAAAGGGTCAGCAGGAGGGCATTAACCTGAAAGACAAGCTGATGTTTCAAAACAGAGGTGTTATCCATCAAGCTTAAAACCAGTTTTATGGCATTACCAGCAAAAGACTAGCTCACAGGGTGACGCATCAACCTGTATTGAAGCGAGAGTTTACCAGTTTTAAGAGGCTTTTTTTACCAACGCAGCACGGCTCTGCTCCCCTACCCACAGTGACTGTCTGTTGGGGGCAAACATTTGCCAACAAAACAGTGAGAGGCAGAAATGATCTGTACTAAGGGGCAATTTTTATCAGAGGTTTGATTTTCGGTGGAATGTTGGACTGTTGTGAAGGAATTATGTGCTCAGTAAGCACATGTCCTGTATGGGGTGTGCTCCTGCTTGGTTAGACTAAAAACAGACTGCCATGCCAGCCTTTCACAAATAAGAATGATGTCCCCTGAACGTGTCATTTTAAGACCTTTAATTACTCACTTGTGGGGAAGTAACATGTCATCTACATGGAACAAACTTAAATATGCCATTTTCTGCTTATTTAAGGCACAATTTCTTATTTTTGTTGAATGTACCATTATTTTTTCTCCTAAAATGTTAAATTCAGCACCTAAGCAGAAACATTCAGATGTGCAGGAGTGGGTTCTTTTATAGGATGTGCTAACTTTAACTATAACTTTAACTCCACCTCAACAGAAGAGGATCACCAAGGGTGCACAGACATAAGCACATGATCTTCTCTATAGGTGCACAGAACAGAGCCTATGAAAACTGTTATAAGAAAATTGCGTTCATATGAGGGAAATATTCACACTCCTATGTAAAAAAAATCATTGACATTGTTCATACTTTAAAGAGCTTTCATTGGTAAAAGATTCAAATCCTTTCCGCTTGCACACTTGAACACAACATTCAGCACTACTAACTGCCCTTGAGGTCCAGATCCTACCAAATAATCAAACTGCATAGATCCACATGTGCTCACATAAACACTTAAACCTGCAGCACCGTGTGTCCTTCAAGCTGAATGCATGTGCACGGCTTGGGGGTCAATCCTCTTCAGATGACCCCTCAAGGACTTTCACAGTTTTTGAGCCTTCAGTCGGTGTAGCAAGATTTTATAAACAAGTTTAAAGTTTATCAGATGTAAAAGAGGGGATTTCAGGAAGGTCACACATCAGGCAGAAATCTTCTATGCGTAGCATTAACTCACTAATAACAGCAGTATAAAGGGGCCATAGAATGTATATATTTAGCAAATATATAGAGCAAACTGACACCTTTGAATAAACATTGTCCAGCATCTAGATTGTGGGAGCTGGAGCTTCTTGTTCTTTAGCTTGTTTCGCTAATTTTCCGTTCCACCTTCCGTGAACCATGGTGAACCATGACCATCAACAGTTTGGTCCCTGGAAAAGCTAAAGTACTCAGCCTGGAAAGGTACATTCATTCATATGGTCTGCCATGTTCATTGCTGTTGCTCCACTCATTGTTTTGTTGTGCTAGAATGTGAGCTGGTATGTTTAAAGTTTGGGGGTCTCATTCTGGGCGGAGTCAGGATTGATAGGTAACCATCAAAAATTTTGGATATGGCTCATTGTATTGTTCCCATTTGGAAGTAAGGGATTTATATTTGAAGGAGGAACAACCGTGTTTGATGTTTGCAGTATGTCAGCCCCTTCAACCATTAAATCCCTGGTTTCATCATGGGTGCAATGAAAACAGCAATGAAATGACACAACGTAAGACACGCTCACTAAGACCACACACACACCACACTGATCAGTCTGATCAATCCTCTGGTCAACTATGTTTTTCTTGATTTTATCATTTTCTAAAATGTAAATTTCTATTAATTCATTTTTCTAAAATCCTCTACACCATTTTAAATGGACATTTACTGTTCATTATCTAAATATAATATATTAGAAAAATAAAAAATCATGCAAATGTTGATTTCTAGAAAGTTCTTTCTTGCAACAACAAAACATGACTGAGGGGTCCTGAAATAATTGCATATGTCTGTACTGTTATGCCTATAGTATTTTATGTGGTATGGCATATATGAACTATATAAAATATTTCAGGTATAGACAGTATGTATGCAATAATTCAAATGTAACAAGAATTTTGGCTCTTTTTATACCTTTTATAACTTTATAACTTTTATTATTTTTATTTTTATATTTACATTCCCCAATTATATACAAAATAATTAATAATTATTTATCAAGACCTCATACCTAAGACAGTCATTTTGGTGGACTGTGGAAATAAGTATCATGAAAGTAATTCTGAACTGCAGACCAACTAAAAGGAGATTTTTGTATCATTATTGTTTTTATGAGGAATCATTAGAGTGTCCAAATCAAACGCTTGACACACTGCAGCGCAGCAGAAGTGTAGGTGCAAATCCGGCTTGTAAAAGGCCTTTTTGACATTTCAGGAACTTAATATTCAAACTACACTTACACTACATGTAAATCAGAAGCCAGAGTTGCTGGAGTGTTGAAGAATTCTTCAGTTAACATGTTTGTAAATTAAGCTGTAAAGTTGTACAATCCATGTTTGCAGGGATGGGTCCTGTTTTAAAGAGGACACAGAAGAATTGGTGGCAATATTCATGTGCTATTTACAGGATTCTGTCTGAGCTTCAGCCAAGTAACCAGAGGTATTGTCTGACTACTGCTTAACTCTCCCACTGCGGTGTTCAAAAGTCGGTTAAAACTTCACAAGAACATATTTGGAAAGACATTCTACCCTGTATCTCTCCTCCTAACCTGGATCACTCAACTTATAAAACATATTTCAAATGATTGTTTACACCAGTGCTCAGTCATTTCTGTGAATTTTCAGTGGATTGTCTGCTTGACCATCTTTGACACAGGGAGTTCACAGAGGGATCTTATTTACTGACGGGAAAGGCCACTAGACTTTTCTATAAATGAAATGCTTATGAACATGACTTTCCAGGAAGGCTCTGAATTCAGCCATGCAAGTTCAGTACTGCAAACACATACTGCTAATGTTGGAGAACATGTCAGAGAATACAGCCCCACCAGCATAAGTCCACCCCTCCCCACCCCACCTTAAACCTGATGCACCAAAAAGCAAACGGGCCCATATTTAACATCATCATCCTAAAACAACTCTTCACCCACAGACAGTAACATACAGTTCCATCCTACAGTGTGTAAGTAGCTCAGTTTACCAGACCATTGTATGGAACCTGGTCAATACGCAGCCTGTGGCGTGGGCTCCCTGCTGTGTTACGCTGGATCGGGGAGCCACCTGCTGGGGAGGGAGACCTGAGAGAACCTCTGAAGGATATTCTCACAGTTAAGTCTGAATAACTACATGGGTGTACCTTATGCATGTCTAATGAGTCTCCAACGCCTGACAAACCTGTGAACTGACTGAAACACTACTCCCCGAAGGTTTGTTTTAGAAGCTGGAAGCAAGTTACAGATAACACACTTTACCACTCCACCGCAAGTTAATCTGATTAGGCTGCACGGTCATCCATTTCCATGAATTTACACACATGCAGTCAACACGATCATCTCTGCGTATTTATCCTGGCCTCTTTGGCTCCTTTCCAGGATTCTAGAAGGTTCTGAAACTGGGCCGGACTAATCTCTGCTTCACATACAGTAAAGTAAGAGGATGTTCCCAAACTCATTCATCTCAATTACACCTGTGTGTCTCCTCAGCCTCAGGCTCCTACTCTCAACTCATGCTGGCCAGCTAAATCCAGTTAAACAGAAAACAACAGATAACAAAGAGAAGGTCATGATTCTGTACATTACACACATGGTTACATCCCGTCACCAAAGAAAGAAAGAAAGAAAGAAAGAAACAAATAATGAAGAAAAAATGAAATATGGAGGGAAAGGTAGTAATAATCTAAGAAAAGGGGGAACAATAAAAAAGAAAGAAAGAAAGAAAGAAATAATGAAGAAAAAATGAAATATGGAGGGAAAGGTAGGAATAATCTAAGAAAAGGGGGAACAATAAAAAAGAAAGGGTAAAGAAAGAAACAAACAATAGGAAAGAAAGAAAGAAAGAAAGAAAGAAAGAAAGAAAGAAAGAAAGAAAGAAAGAAAGAAAAATGAAGAAAAAATGAAATATGGAGGGAAAGGTAGGAATAATCTAAGAAAAGGGGGGAAAGAAAGAAACAAAACAATAGGAAAGAAAGAAAGAAAGAAAGAAAGAAAGAAAGAAAGAAAGAAAGAAAAGAAAGAAAGAAAGAAAAGAAAGAAAGAAAGAAAGAAAGAAAAGAAAGAGAAAGAAAGAAAGAAAGAAAGAAAGAAAGAAAGAAAGAAAAGAAAGAAAGAAAGAAAGAAAGGGAATAAGGGAGTAAAGATAATGGTGAGGAGGAAAATAATAGCTGAGTAAGAAGAAAGAAAGAGAGGTTGTATGAATGTTACAGGTACTATAGCTGTAGGTGTTACCTGATCATTCTATTACCATTGAATGTACAGTATATACTCTGACTGGTGCTCTAATGATCTGCTCTGTCTGGGATCGACGATCTCCCCCCAGTCTCCATACTACTCCTCTGACTTCTACACATCTATCCTGTCCCAGACCGAGCACCGCGCATGCGCATCCACCGCCAGCTTCTGACTGGCAGACGCGAGCTTCACACGAACTTCTCACCAGAGCAGCTACAGCAGATAACGAGGGAGCTGAGAGGACGGCAGTGCTGCACTGCTGTAGTCACTTTAATAAGCGAATATCTCTCTCTCTCTCTCTCTCTCTCTCTCTCTCTCTCTCTCTCTCTCTCTCTCTCTCTCTCTCTCTCTCTCTCTCTGACGGTAAATAAAGCCGCTCGTTTAGAAACACTCGTGTGGTGAGTTTTAAAGTCCAAAAAAAATCACTCTGGATCCTCTGTAAGAAAACGCACGAGGACACATGTCCTACTATACCAATGTGGCACAACGTCACAACAGTGCGCGCGCTGGTAAGATGCCTGTACACCTCCACTGATCACTCACTTTAACAGGTAAACATAAATCCCATCAACATCTGAACACAGCAGGGTGTGGAGCATACCCTGTCCAGAGCTAAGAAAGAGAGAGAAGAGAGAGAGAAGAAGAAGAAGAAGGAAAGCGCAGTGAATATGAATGAGGCTGTCTGAATATTAGGCTAGCACTTACTAGCTGTCTAAAACACATGTAGGTTTTAAAAGCTCTTTCATCAAATTGAAAATGCAAATGCTCTGCTCCGGGCGGGCTCGTCTCGCTCTAGTGCGTGAGAGAGTATGTGAGGAACGCTCCTGTAAATGAACCACTTTAACGAAGTTAGCAGAAAAGGCTGCGCGTTTCTAATAGGAATGCTTTCAGGACGCGCAGGGAGAAATGGCATGTTTTGGGGGACCTTGGAGAGTAAACTCTGCTAAGCTCGGATAAATTGATAAGAATTAATAAGAAGAAGTATAAAGCGATTCTCCACATATTTGCGCTGTAGATTTCTTCCCCCACACAGAGAGGAATAAACGTCCCAAAATGTTTTGCAATCCGGTTACAATGGAGGCGTTATTCCTCCTCAAGGTCTAACATGCTAAAAATGTGACTTATTTGAGTCGGAGTGCTCAGCAGCGGGAGTTTTCTTCTCGGGAGGATTCTGGCTGTGGGTTTTTTAGAAAGCTTAAATGGCAACGGTAATAATGCGCGTCTCTAAACGAGAATGGGATGTTTTTAAACTTCTGCATAAATGCTTTTACACAACCAGGCAAACAGTTTTCTGTTTTTACACAACTCAGAAAAAACGCATCTGCAGCGCTGATTAAGGTCAAAGGGCAGGAGGTTACTGCAAAACCGGTTCAGTTCAGTTCACACTCATCCAATCAGACGAGTGATGCGTTTTTTTCCAAATCTAACCAAATAAATTCGAATGGCCAAAACGGGTGGGTTTTCCTTGTTTTCCTTCAGGCACAGCAATATGAAATTAGACTGATCTTAAAGTAAGCTGAAACACGTTTTCGATTTGTTTTGTTGGTTTTAGCGCCTCATGACAAATGATAAACACTTAAACTATTGCTCTAGTTTATAACAAAAAGACGGGGCGGCAAACGCGAGGCTTTCAGTCCACCGTTCATTTCGTTTATTTTAGATCAGTGGACACCTGTTTGAGTCCATTCACTGTAAAAAGCGCAACTTAAAAATTTTACTCAACTCAAAATTACTCTGACTGAAAGCCTCGTTCGATCAACCCCCTTTAAAACCAAATAAACATAATTAATTTAACTAAAGTAATTGTTTTAGGTTGGGCCAACGGAACACTTGTCACACTGTAGGCTGTATGTAAACATGTTCGATTAAATAACATGCTAAGAATGAATGCTACATTCTCCTCCCCGACTCCGTTTATCTCTATTGCATCTGATTTCTTTTCTGTAAACGTAACGTGGGATCGTTTAAGCTCAGTTTGAGACAAACCGGTTGAATGTGGTTTGATTCTATAGTAGTGCGCTTTTCCAATAAAGCGAAGTATAATAAACCGTTTCAGCACTCAGGACAGCGCCCGCGTAGCTACGAGCGTTAACTCCTAAAGGAACAGCCCAGTAAAGAACATGGAGAGACCAAACACGTGTCTCATACCAGCAGACTGAACACTGGAGAGTGATGGAGATCTCCAGCAGCCTCACCACGCGAAATAGAGCTGTCCCACCCAGATGATAATAAAACCAGTAAAAAAAAAAAAAAAAGGAAAAAACGACCACGTGGTTTGTTAAATCCGCTTCGCTTTATGGTTTAAATGTGAACAGCAAAAATCCAAGTGGTTTAATAACCACTAAGTCGTTTATGTGAGGTATTTTATCTGGCGTTTACTACCAGCGCGACTACATGTCTATTATTATTATTATTATTATTATTATTATTATTATTATTATTATTATTATTATTAAATCGGAATATACTGGAGTTGTTCTAGTCTAGTCAGTGTTGCAATTCAATGAAACACGCAGAATAAACCATTTTAAATATTAAAGCCTATTAATTTATTATTCTGACTGATCCCAGAGAAAAACTTCACCACACGGTTTAGCGTACAAGCAGATCGAACAAGAGTTCCGAAGGGGATCTCTCTCTCTCTCTCTCTCTCTCTCTCTCTCCTTCTCTTTCAATACCTCTCTCGGTCTCCCTCTCTGTCTCTCTCAGTCCTTTCTCGAGTTCGTTCTCTCTCGCTGTCTCTGTATTCGTTTTTTTCTGTCTGTCTCCCTCTCGATTATTCTCTCTCTCTCTCTCTCTCTCTCTCTCTCTCTTCTCGTCTCTTTCTCAGTCCTTATCTCTCTTTTTCATCTCTCTTTAATAAAGACAATGCACTTATATCGCACCATGAATACTCGTAATAAATGGTTCTCTACTCGGTTCTTCTCTGTAATGGAATGCACGGTTACACAGGTTCCCTAAAGAACCCTAATTAAAATGCATTCTATAAAGCACCAAAATAAATTTCACCAGTGTTACGACTCAAAGAACCATTGTTCAGTACTTTGCAGAACCCAATTAGTCTAGAACTCTAAGTACCAAACAGTGGTTAAAGTTGTTTACTCTAAAGTGACGTAGCTGCAGGGGGGCGTGAATGTGGTACAGAGTCTATAGTGTTTCTTTTCTTCTTCTTCTCCTTTATTTGTCGACAGAAGATGGCCCACCCACTGACGCCCACCGACTGAATACTAATTACTGCCACACCTTCCTCCTTTCTATACTCTCTTATCTTGGAGTTCTGCAGACATTCGTTCTGTGTGCGCTCCTCCTCCGCTCTGAAAGACCCCGGGCTCGCCACACAGGCTTCCAGTTTCTCGTGCGAAGTTTGGCTCAGCGTATAAACAGCGTCCATTAGACCCACTTCAGACAACACCTTCACACTTTTCCCTCTCTCTGTATCCATCACTGTGTTTCTATACGTGCTCAACTTCTCCTCAGTCCTCCTGTTTTCCTGACACCCGCTTCCTCGGCATTCCATTATTCATGCGGGAAGCGTCTGCTGCGTGTATTATTCATGCTTCAGAAGTAATTCAGTCATTAATATGCTGTCAAATAATACATACAGCTTTTCCATTATTGAGGGATATGACCTTTATCAGTCCAGGATACACAGAGGGAACAGCAGCATGTCCACCAGCGCTGTTTAGCTGCGCTTACTTATTAACACTGCGGCTGAAAGCCTGCTGGGAACTCTCGCGTGAAAATCTGAACACTGCTGAAACGCCTCGTCATCGCATCACTTTCAGATAGCGATCCGCGGAGGGGCAACCGAGCCCAGGAGGATAACGGATAAGCTTTTTATTTATTTATTTATTTATTTATTTATTTATTTATTTATTTATTTATTTATTCATTGTTAGTTTGTATTTCAGCACCCATATACCCCCTTCACCCGCCTTTATTAGTCAGTCACTGAATATAATAAACCCTGCAGCAGCTCCACACTAGCTACCTGTTGGCAATGAGCACCTCTACTCCAGAGCTGAGGGTATCGGTCCAGCTCTGGACCGCTACACACATCACTCATTGGCGTTGTACTGAATCTGATTCAGGTCAAAACCGCGTGAAACCCTGTTTATCTGTTTATTAAACTCTGTGAGGGTTTTTATTCATTACCTCAACAAGACACATATTGAACTCAGCGTTCATTACCATGATATATAACTGAACACAAAGCATAGTGACATACAGACCACACAGAAGAAGAAGAAGAAGAAAAAGAAGAAGAAGAAGAAAAAGAAGAAGAAGAAGAAGAAGAAGAAGAAAATTAAAGGAATAATAAAGGAATATAATTTCCTTAATAAAGGAAAATAAAAATAAAATATATACAATAACAAAGAAAAACTAAATCAGAAAGAAAGAAAGAAAGAAAGAACGAAAATACTAAAGGAAAACAGAAAAAGCAATGAAGAAACCAAGACAGAAAAAAAATTGAGGAAAGAGAACGAAAGAAAGAAAGAAAGAAAGACAGAAAGAAAGAAAGAAAGAAAGAAAGAAAGAAAGAAAGAAAGAAAGAAAGAAAAGAAGAGAGTAGGAAGAGAAAATGGACACTAAAACTAAAAGAAAAAAAAGAAAAAGAGTAAAAAGAAGTGAGAAAATAAAGAGAATAAGAAAGAGAAAAGAAGTATAGCAGAGGCAGAGGATAAGAAAAGACTAATTACGATGGGAGTGAAGGAGGAGTAGCAGTCTGGTAAATCAGGTGCATCCAAAAAGAAAAAAGATCGATCCGCAAGCCTAAGCGCACCAACACCTCTCTGTTTCCCTCTCTCTCTCCCTCTCTCTTACTCTCTCTCTCACCTGAGTCTCGGACAGGTTGAGCTGTCTGGCCAGTTCGGTTCTCTCTCGCCCCACCACGTACTGACAGCGCTGGAACTCCAGCTCGAGCCGGTAGAGCTGCTCCGCGGTGAAGGAGGTGCGCGTGCGCTTAGGCCGGTCCAGGTCCAGCCCTTTGGGCAGCACGATCTCACGGATGGTACCCTTAGCATCTGCAGAGGACAAACACCAATCAAATATATCACAATACACCACAATACAAGACCAGAGTCGGTCGCGTGCGCGCGTCTCAGCCGAACCACAGAGGACCCCTTACGTTACAGTCGAGTTTACATGATCCACTAATTCACTGATTCAGCCATCAGAGGAAGAGCTACATAACCCAACGGCGGAGTCCTTCACTCAGCAGCCCAGCCAGGTTTACTGCTATACAGATACAGTCACAGGAAATGACCATCTGGATGGATGAACGAATATTTGGGGTTGTAAATAAATATGCAAGAAAAAAGTATAAACAAACAAATAAACAAATAAACTGCTTTATGATCAGCCATAACTACGGGCCCACACAGCCTGCCTCAGATCTTACACCGCCTAAAACAATAAAGTTAATTTTTAGGGTAATTACTTAATGAAATGGTTTATTAGCCTGTAACCAAATCTCTCTATCTCTATCTCTCTCTCCCTCTCTCTCTCTCGCTCTCTCCCTCTCTCTCTCTCTCCCCACGGGGAACAGATCTTAAGTGAATAAATTTTATTTAAACGGTTGTTTGAATGAGATCCCAGTGCTTCTGTCTAATAATCAAAACATCCAGACCCTCGTTAAACGAGGTCTAGGTTTAGGTCTAGGTTTATTACTACACATTATTACCTACGAGCCTGCATACGTCCCGGAACAGCGCGTGCTATGATTATCCCTGCGTACACAATTAAACCACATTCAACAAACTCTAGTGCGCATGCGTCATGCGCAGGCAGTTACTACTCAGAAAAAAAAAAATCTGAATCCATATAAATCCATATTATAAACGAGCTTCAGTGTACATACAGTGCATTAACTTGGTATGAGTGCGCTATGTTCCCGCGCATGCTCAACTGGAAAAGAGCTGCACGTGCGAGTAGCAGGAGCTGCAGGATTTCCTACATGATGACTGAACGAAGTAACATCAGCTCGATACCCTGAATGAGGATTTAAAACAAGCAGAGCAGCAAACCAGAGACTGTGCAGTGCCCGCAATGCACAGGGCGTCCTAATGTAAAGCTCACGTGCGTTTGCGACTGCAACTCTACACCAGTAATATGTCATTTTCATGTGTCCCTAATAATGTCCTGTAATATCTGAATAATGAAGAGCCCGTTTATAATGACAGCAAAGCTGAATGGAGCGCTCGCCACGCCAAACTGAGGGCGAGAGCTCCACCTCTCTGCAGACACCAACACACACACGCCAACCAACACACACTCACACACCAACACATACGCATACACGCGAGCGCGCGCGTGCACACACACACAGTTTTACAAGTTTTAAATGTGAGGAGCCTTATTTATTTATTCCAGTACCGGAGGAGTCTGCTCCCCCTGCTGCTGCTCTTTTAACGTATATGTCTCTCTCTCTCTTTCTCTCTCTCTCTCTCTCTCTCTCCCTCTCTCTCTCTCTCTCTCTCTCTCTCTCTCTCTCTCTCTTTCTCTCTAAACTGTGTTAACCGGGCTGTGACGCAGACGCGCTGACCCCTGGGTGACCCCGCTTTAGCGCTGAGCTTTAAAAAACACACTATGACACTGAGGCTGTGGTCGAGATCGAGGGAGCAGCTTGGTGGTCCAAAACTGCCCGAAATGCCCCCCAGCACGGACAGAGAGACCACTCACGACCACTGCTGCCGTTACTGCCCTTCAACTTCCGGTCAACCCCCCAACAATCAGCGCGCCGAACACTTCTACTGCTGCAGCTTGTTTTAAAAGCTTAATAGCTGGCGGACAGCGCAGGACACATGCCCACACTGACCACAGCACAGATAATAACCCTGTTACATTCATATGCAGCGCAGATCAGAGGCGGCCACTACCTTTATTATCATTCTACTTTATTCGGCTTTTATTTTCTATCGCTTCTTTCTTTTAGTTTTCGTTTCCTGTGCAGCTGGACTTCTTAGGCGCTGTATATGGTGAAGCATGACTGACTACAGAGCTAAAACCTCCGAGGTTATTTCCTATACGGGCAGATAAAACAGCAGCAAGAGGTCAGATAAAGAGCTACAGCACGGGTTGAGATCTGGAGGCACACTGTGATTAAATGATCTACAGTATATTAACATCTATTAAAAAGCACGCTGTTAAAGACCTGGACATGTACAGAACCGTATATCCCATCACAGCTGCACGTGCAGATACTTAAACTAAAGCTATTCTCAGTATCCCTGCTCAGACACACCCACCATCGCTCGCTGGTTTATTCATTTCTAGATTTAATATGAAACATTAACTAATACACAGAAATGTGGGTTTGCTTATTAGACTGCAGATTTAGTAGCGGATCGGAAGTTGGCGTCCTGTTTCTAACATCTGCATACATAACTAAATAAGATTTGCAACCTGAAAATAAACCCGTTTCTAAACGTCGAATTTCTCCGTCAGAAACAAAACAAACAAAAAAAAATTGATTTAACTTAAATATTCGTGTTTTTCTGTGAAAAAAATCATTACTGTGTGCACGCAGTTTAATAATTGTGCCTGCTGTGGCTATGCATCTATTTCACTTGTCCAAAAAAAGGAAAAAATATATTATAAATAAATAAATAAATAAATAAAAACAAATTAATTGACGTGAAATAATTAAAAATATTACCGCGTTCTGTTAAAATAAATGCAATTAAAATGCTATTTCTGTTCAATAGTAATAGTGGTTCTATTTCCCTCTATTGGGTGGCGTGATTCACTTCACATGACACACACACACATTCGTGTACCTATAAAGAGTGTTTGTTTGGTAACATTATAAACATCATTCCTGAGCAAACCGTCCACATTCAGACCCTGACAAACACCCAGTCTCACATCCCCACCCCAAACCCTACTGCACTGCTCCACACCTGCTCTAGTCTAACTGTATTATTCTCACCTACGTATTCTGTGATACAACATTACACTCCTACTCCGCTCAGCTCACCACTACACTGATCATTCAGATCCGGCCTAAGTCACAATAACACAGACTGTAATTCAGCACTGTGGATATTTTATAAGATAATGTCTTTATTTCACAGATAATAATCTACAGCGTAGTTTCCCTTATAATGCCTTATAAAACACTTAGAACTGTAATCTGAGCATCATCTACTGGTATGTGCTTATGATTGGTTAATAACAATACGTAAAAGTTCTAATTAGAAACTCGCGCTATGATGTTACACTAGAAGTACACGTGATTAAACGACAGAAGGAGGACAGAGTATTACATTTACAGCACGCAGGTTCTTATGTAAACACGAGCTTCAGTAGTTCATTCATAATACACGTAGTAACATTCAAACCAGACTGACTACTATGAGTACCACACTCAACCATATTACATTCATACGTCTTTACATGAATACCACACCTAACAGAATTACAGTTTCCCCATTAACAATATTACCACATGCACTAGAAGTAAAACCACACATTCACATTAATTCCACGTGTTATAGAATTAATATTACAGGTACTAACATTAATACTCTGTTATAGAATTAATATTACACAAACTAACATTAAAACCCTGCTATGGAATTAATATTACAGGTAGTAACATTAATACTCTGTTATAGAATAAATATTACAGGTACTAACATTAATACTCTGCTATAGAATTAATAATATTACAGGTAGTAACATTAATACCCTGCTATGGAATTAATATTACAGGTAGTAACATTAATACTCTGCTATAGAATAAATATTACAGGTCGTAACATTAATACTCTGCTATAGAATTAATATTATACGAACTAACATTAATACTCTGACATTGAATTAAAAGGACACGTACTAGCATTAATACTTTATGTTATAGAATTAATATTACACATACATTAATACTGCGTAATACAAATAACATTACCCAGATTAACATTACTACTCTGTTATATAGTTAAGATCACACGTACTTACATTAATTCTCTATTACAGGATTGATGTTACAGGTACTAACATTAGTATTATATATCATAGTAATAATATAATACGTACTAACATTAATTCTATTTGCTATAGAATTAATATTACACTTTCCCACATTGATTCTCTACGCTATTTCTATATTATAGAATTAATATTACCCATGCTAACGTTAATATTCTGTTACAGTAATAATACTGCATGTAAATGTAATAGGAAATAATGTTATAGAATTAATGTTTTACGCACTAAAATTAATACTATGTTATAGAATTAATATTACACATACTAACATTATTACTATGTTACAGAATTACAGTTACATGTATTAACAATATTACTACATGCACTAGAATCAAAATCACACATTTACATTAATACTACATTTTACAGAAATATTATTACATGTGCTAACATTAACACTATGTTATAAAAAATAATATTACACACACTAATATTAATACCACATATTAATATTACAAAGAATTAATATTACACACACTAATTTAATATTATGTTTTAGAATTAAAATGACATGTATTAACAGGATTGCTAGGTGTAACAGAATTAAACCTTACATGTATTCCCATTAATACTACCTGTTATAATACCACACGTATTAACAGTAATACTGTAGGAGGTAGATTTGAAAAATGTAAGAAAATAAAAAAGTTCTGAAAGGCATATAGCTCCATCTCTGACTGTGATTTCAGTGAATACTTTATTTATGGACGTTTTAAAATAAAGTTTTTAGGTTAATGTTATTATTTACAGTAGCCTATTCCACTCATTTTCACCCTGCCTTCCTCCATTTCACACGACCAGGACTTCTCCATCTCCACCACACGTACCTCTGACTAAAATCCTCCTGCAGTAGTCCGGGTCCACTCCTAAAACTTTCTCGTGCCCGTCCTCGCTGGAGGAGGTCGGGGTGGACGCGGAAGTGCCCGGGGTGTCGGCTGAGCTCTGGGCCGGGGATCGGCTGCCCAGCTCGGGCCGGCTCTTACACTCCCTGGCCCGGTCCCGGCACACTGAACTGGGTGCGCAGTGGTTTCGCTCTTCGGCGACCCCATCGCCCATACTCGTGGCTTGATCAAACATGTAACAAACTGGAGCTGCTGCTGCTGCTGATGGTGCTGGTGGAGGTGAGCTCAGTTTGGGTTTCTCCCACAGCTACACTGGCTTCTTTCGAACTGAAACGCAGAAAGGGGAAACTTGACCCCCCTTCCAAAGAGGAGAAAAGAAAAACAGAAACAGAGTGTAAACAAGTCCAGTCAGTCAGAGTCCGGCCCCAGAGAGCAGTGACTGAGCCCAGCTCGTCCCCGAGCCTCTCGGCATGGTCCGCGGTCCAGCCTCCCTCCGCTCCGCACAGCTGTGGACGAACGACGGGAACCAGGAACGAACCAGGGTGCAGGTGTAGGTGGAGGAGAGGGGAGGGGGTCCCCTATGGAAGAGCCCAAGGACCCTCCTCAGCTACACGCACGGGCGCGCGCACGCATGCACACACACACAAAAAGAAAATGCATAGCCTATTGTAGGCTGCATGGAGGTTATCGAGGCGCTGGGAGGTGCTTCACTGCTTAACCACGTAAGAGGCAGGAAAAACTGAAGGATGGCGGTCCAGTTCACCAATACGTCTAACACGTATCTCCCCCCAGCAGAGCCGCGGAGCGTTAGTTTCTGCTTTCTTTATTTCCCAGAAGTCACCTCCAGTAGAGCGGCTTCTCTCAGCGGCGCAGCGACGGTAGGTAGCGCTAAAAGCGGGTGTCAACACTGGGCTAATTTCAGAGGGAGCTGGGGGTTGTATTAGCCAGCTAGCCGGCTAGCTGTTATCACCATTATCACTCCTCTTTGTTGGAGTAGACCAGCTGGTTAAAAGACAAATGTCATATAAATAGTGTGCAGGTGGCTTCAGAGGTTTCAGGTGTCGCTCGCAGCCATTGGTCTGTGCGAGTTGATGGTGTGAACATAATCCTGGCGGCAGGATACGGTTTTAAATTGACCGTCAGCGCCCGCGTCACTTCCGGTGTGTGGGATCCGGCCGCTGATTGGCTGGGAGAGTGGAGTAAAAGGAGGAGCCCAGGGAGATTAGGAGTGTCAGCACGCGGGGGAAACCCGGATTAGGGGCTGGGTTTTTAATCCAGCATACTCTGCCTGCAGCTTCGAGTAGAAAGTTTATACGATGTCTTCACGAAACTCAGCCCTTCTAACCAGTGAACTAGACACTTCGAGGTGAAACCATCACTATAACAGCGGTTAGCTGCGCACACTCAGCTCGTACAGGCACTAAACTCCATAGAAAAGATCTGAAAATAGACTGGAGCAGATGACATGAGCCCAGAGGCACCATGACCATGACAAGTGGGGGTAAAGGGGTACGAGAACTGTACACGGGGCAGTGTACCCTGGAGAACCTGTAAAATTACTCTTACAAAAGATGGTTCCTCCAAGGGTTCTTCAGCATAGAAGCATGAACATTTAAAAAGGTTTAGCATGCTTAAATGGTTCTTGAAAAGGTTCTTGGTGGAGCATGTGTTGTAGTATAGGGATCTATATAGAACCCGTTTGAATATGGTTATACACAGTAGAAACTGCAACCTTATTTTAAAAATTACCAGAGACTGAACTGCATTTTTAGATTGTATAAACCTAATTCGTTTGCTGGTAACAAATTAGAGGGTTTTTTGGTTGGATCAATGAAACACTTTTTATAGGGTATGTTGCACCAAAAATGTTCTGCTATGGTTGCAATGTCAAGCTTGTAATAATAATAGAACCCCCTTTTTATCCAAAAGGGTATTTGGGTGTTTCTGGCTCTGTACAGTATCATTGGGCTCCATTCACCAATGTTAAGTTTCCTCTTAAGTTTTTTTTTTTTGGGACAAGGTTCAAAGAAAACATCTGTGCTAGATTTGTGATGTGTTCTTGAACTACAGAATTGTTTGTCCTTTTGTGCTTCTGAGTGTCCATAGGTTCAGGTCTTACACAATTACAAAATATATACTATAGAACCCTTGGTTCTAAAGTTCTTATGTTTATGCATTTCCGTGACATGATTTTAATAAAGTGAAGACAATCAGTGAAAAACACAACTGCATGTGCATATGGTACAATTATATCCCCTAACTGAAGACCACTGACTGAGGGTGATAGAACCCAGAACCTCAGGATCTTTTCCCTCTGAGAGGGTATGCAGCCCCTGAGCAGTAGGCTCTGGTGCAGGAACTGTGTTCTCTGGACTGATGGAGCTCCATCTGATACAACTGGGATGAGTTGGAGTGATCTAGAACTAATCATCCAACATCACTACCTGACTTCACTAATACTTTTATAGCTGATCGCAATCAAATCCTCACAGCAATGTTCCAACAACTATAATGCATAGGCTTCAGGCAAGACTGCAATAAAACCAAACTCTTGATTTCAGAAGGCAGTGTGACCTGGAGTTCTCAAATGTCTGGACATATAAAACATCATGAGTCATGCTACACACTTTGTGTCTGTGTGTGTGTGTGTGTGTGTGTGTGTGTGTGGTGGGTGGGGGGAGACTAATCAGAGGGCTGAATATATGTTATGGTGTAACAATGTGCCTATAATTGAGACTGTATAGCAATTATCATGTCTTATGTGCTAATTACATGCCTGCCTCACTGTGTTTCCTAATATCATGTATGTTTGAGCAGTATAAAGCATGTTCTCTGATTTGAGCTGAATGTTTTTTTTTGTGCGCATGATCCTCACAAAATGAACACAATGCACTAAACTGAAAGACTGACAGAATGGAGTAGTTAGGTATGGGTCTGTAGTGCCCCCCATGCTGAGACTGGGCTATCCCCCCAAGCTCAACACTCAGTTTGTTGTTGTGCTGCATTCAATGAAACCAGCTACAGCAAAACATTGCATTGTGTTTATTAGGGAGGCTGGTGTCTGATCTCGCCACCATTAGGGTCATTAGAAGAGGATGTTTCCAATACAACGAGAAACTAAAACATTTCTATTGTGATAGTCTCCTCACATAATAACAGTGCCTTATAATAGTCTGTAATATCCAGTAGTATATAGTAACTATAATACACTTGTAGGAATCCTGTGGAAATGCCTGTGTTATTATAGAGCTTTATTGTTCATAGGAATGAGCCTTAGAGGGAATACATCACATTTGCTCGTACTTAAAGGGCAGCTTACTGCCCATAAGGCTTCATGCTGAGCTTTCATGAGCAAGATGCAATAACTGAAGGATTAAAGTAAAACTATATGTGACGTTTATGCTTTAGATGTTAGATATTTACTTGGTATCTGTTTTTTATCGAACATTTTGGGGCAGCTAAATGCCAATAAAACACAATTTAGGAAATTTATCCAGTAAAAAAACTGTACCACTCTTATAGGTCAATGGATGCTAAAATGCTAACCCATCGGGTTGGTAAAGATGAATGTGTTTTTAGGGGAGGAATTGATTTAACGGTGCGTCATTGGACACCTAGCTTCCTAATACAGATGCTAACCTGTAGGGTTGGTACAAATGAATGTGTTCTCACTGGAGAAACTGACTGAGTTGGGCGTTATTGGGCAGCTAGATGCCAATTAAACAGATGCTAAGATGCTAACCTGTAGGGTTGGTACAAATGAATGTGTTTTTACTGGAGTTGACTGAAATTGGGAGTCATTGGGCAGCTAGTTGCCAAAACATAATAGGTGCTAAGTAAATACCTAGCATCTGAAGAATAAACGTCATTTTCCCCACGAGTTTAAACACATTTCAGAGGAATTTACGCCAACAAATGTCTACCCCTGACATTCCTATAAAAGAAAAGCTGTCCTGTAAAGACATGTTTGCTTCAGCTGGTAAATCATTTCTGAAACCCCAGTTTTTGTTTTAATGGGCGAGATCTTGCTCATTTCTGAAAGGCGTACAGCGGCAGTGCTCGTCAGTTCTCCTGACAAATGACGGTGTTTTAGCTGCAATACATTCACTATTGTGCAGCATTGTGACATTTCTGAAACGTACAGCCAGAGATCATTATTGGCCGGTCTCGGCTCCACTGCGGCGGCGGCGGCGGAGACTGAAAGTTGCCATAATTCACAATCACCAAAATTAAAACCCTTTATCTAACATCGCAGCCCCATTAGGCCCAACGCAGTGCCATAATTACAGTTTTGCCACTTTCAGCAGTGTTTATCTGCGCGGCGCTCAAATGGCTCATTATTCAATTCAGCCGCTCCTCGCAGATTAAACTGTGAAGGGAATGAATGGAGCTGTCAGTCAGAAAGCCACGGAGGACTAAAGCAGCCCCGCACATACGCAGTCAAGAGAGGGCTGATTGCTTCAGCTGCTCACACCTCTCTCTCTCTCTCTCTCTCTCTCTCTCTCTCTCTCTCTCTCTCTCTCTCTCTCTCTCTCTCTCTCTCTCTCTCTCTCTTTCTCCCTCTCGCGCGCACAAACTGGCGCTCGGTTCTTCGTGTGTACAATATAAACACCATCCACGACATACATACATAGCGACTGTTTCACCGCGCGCTGCTGAGGCGTTACTGTGAGCTGGTTAAAGACTGTCCTGCTTATACGGACCACGCCTATTTACGTCTGTTGGACCTTTGCACGCGCCATGATTCGTCCAGACCTTATCCCCAAAATGTGTGGCGATCTGCGTGACGCTGATTTGCATATATCAAATATCGCGATAGTCATTAATAAACATACTAGTGAATACATCTTATAAACAGTCCCCCTCTTCCCTCCTTCCTCTGAGGTCTACTTGCCAAAGGAAACCCGGAAAACTCCAACCACCGGGTCGTTTTTACTGAGACTGATATACTGATACATACAATTACTGTTCTGATATCTGTTCTGATTGGCTGTATTATGAAACCGGGCTGAAACAGTCCGGGCTGAAACACTCGACATAAATGGGCGGGGCTGAATAATAAACAGGCTGCGTAGGCGGTTCTGTGTGCATGTTGGTTTTGGTGAATCCTCTTTACCCAGCATGGCCAAACAAACAGATGCGTTGAAATTAAACCAGCGCTGGACACACACTGGAGAGAGGACATGCCTGTGCTGAATTATCTCCTGGCCCCGGTGCAGACAGCACATTTAGTTACATCTAATACAGAATCTGGTAAATCAGAGAGAGGTGCTACAACGGGTAATCATCACTTTAGAGCCCTGGTGGAGTTACAGGAGGGCAGGCTTTGTGTCACGTGATACGGTCCCTTTAAAGTGAAATTAAACACGTTTTGTGAAATTTCAATTAATACGGTCTAAATAATAATAATATTATTATTATTAATATTATTATAACAAGTTCACACACGTGGGTGGGTGACATATAGAATACCATAGTAAACACTGTGTTATGCTCTGTGAGCTGAGCTGGGCTACTCCTGACCTTCTGGAGGGTGTCATGATTGCGCTGGGCTCATGGGTGAGCATAGATAGACAGAGATATTATTAAATGTGGTGCGTGTATTCGGTCTTAGCTATCTTTGCTAGCAGCTGTCAGAAGCATTTTAGACTCATCTCTGCCGCGGTGAGAGCAGATTGAGTCCTGTGGGGCTCTGTCTGCCCGTGCTGTGGTCCCACCGTGGGCGCTTGAGGGGCTTTACTCTATTCATGAATCTCTCAGTACTGGTGAGAAGATTTAATGGCCTTAAAGCTCTCCCACTCTTTTCTACTATTCTTTATCAGAGGAGTGCAACAGAATTCACGGCTTCTCTTGAGTCCACGTGACGAGCTGCAGTTTTAAACCTGTATTAAAGCGCACTGCGTCAAAGCACGCGCACCTTACACTCGGTAAAAGGTAAGGGGTGGTAAATGAAGGACTTCTACAATCTAATCAGGTTTTAAACATTATTAATAAAGTATTTTAGACTCTTTTTCTTCTATTGATCCACTTAGTGTCTGGAATTCTTTCCTCTTTGTGTCAAACTTTCACTCCGCGGATTTCAAGGGTACAGGAAACACTGCGCTGCTACTGTTAATTAAACAGAGATGAGGGAGGAGGACGCGCTGGAGGCTCTGAATTGAGCGCCTCCGGTAAAAGGAAAAGTGCTGCTGAACATTTTTTACGGTCATCTGAGTTTCGGACTTCTGAAAAAGACCTGCGTTGGCTGGTCATTAAAGAGCTGGCGCCGGGAACTTTGCCGCAGTTCTCTGTAACTAAGTTCCTGAAGGTGCTCCGAGGTATTGCGGTGACCTTGGCGGAGCCCGGAGCGCTGATGAACAGCGTTATTAAGAAGTGAAAGGATCGTGTCATCACGCGACAGGCCGTTACTCCGGAGCGAGGAGGGATTTCAGAGAGGTGAGCGGGAGGTCAGTGACAACTTAGCAGAGCTACAGGTCTGTGGCGGCTCACTGCGCGCCATGCGGAGACTCTTTCCTGAACTCCGCCACACAGAACTCGCACTGCTGGCGAATGAAAGATGTTAGGAAGCTGCACAAAGCACCTCCAGCTTCAGTCCTAAACACAGAGCAGAGAAACTGCCCCAGAGTTGTAGTCCGGGGTTGTTATTGGCACAAGTGTGACGCATCCATATCTGAATATTACAGTGGAGCATTAAATATATAACAGAAAATATAATTATAATATATAATATATAACAGGAAATATAACAATAATATATAACAGGAAACATAATTATAATATATAAACAGGACATATTTTCTATTATCTGACACCTGGAGGGGCCAAACCATAAACAGTAGGATCCCATGTAAAGTTAGCGCAGTTACGAGGAATGTCAGGCAGATCTACAGTGTGCTGGGCATTTATCTCGCCCAGGAATCTGGCTGATTTTGATCATAGTCACCAAATAAATTCACCAAATAAGGACGCTAAAACCGCCTCCAAGATTAGAATTTAAAAAGCTTTTCCCCGAAGAGAGTCGAGGGTGAAACCCAGTACCAGTGCCGCTGTTTTCACTGAGAATTCTTCATCTGTTGATGAACAGCATAATATCAGATCGTATTCTATCCCCCCTTTATCTGCTGTAGTGAACTGGACACGCACCTGTCGGGGCTGTGCCCAGCATTAGTTCAGTACTGGTGTATTTATCTGAAGGCTAAAGGGTGAAATCTCAAGCTGCACATTTAATGTTAAAGTTTACAGGTGTCAGAATTAAAATTAGGGAATAAAAATTCGACGTACAATTATCGTTTGTATATTTTGGTGGTTCTGTTGTGTTTGTTTAATTTTATTTATTGACTGATTGATTTGAGATTCTTAACATTTTACTGAAGCGAGGTAGGGGAAATCTAAGCGGTACGTGCATATACGCATGGGTATTTTTGAAGTGGGGATTCATTTGAAAGTTTTTTTATTTTAATTACATTGGGGGAAAGAAAAAATGTAAAAATGAATGTAAAAAATGTAAAAATGAATGTAAAAAATGTAAAAATAAATAAATATATATTTTTTTATTTTTTTTTACATTAATTTTTACATTTTTATTTTTTTTCTTTGTGTGTATATATACACAAAATAAAAAAAAAAAACGTTATGTACTGTATTTGAATTGAACAGGATATATATTTGCTCAGTTCAAGCCCAAATTGTGTGTGTGTTTTTTTATCACATTGTAGAATTTCTTATTTCATCGATCTTATATGAAAACTCTCATCAACCACATTACTGCAGTAGAAGACAACTTTCTGTCCTGCTAAAAAGACTCCCAGCAGACGTGAAAGCTTCCTTAAAGAAATCGGAATTTCGTTGATTTGAACGTTGGTGTGAATTGCTTGACGGAGAAGACCAGTTGAGGAGCGTCCTTTATTAGCGCGAGCTGGTGGTAGGCTATCTCCACCACGTCTCGCCTTCTGAAGGAGGACAAAACGAGGATTTGCTGTTAAATGTATCACCGTTGTTGATTCAGTCTCAGCTGGAAGTTTCGGAAGTGCCAACCCCCCTGGAGATAAACGGAGCCCACCCTCAGGAGAAAGACACGGGACTTCCAAAAGGACCCCAGGAGGAATTTTAGCACAGCACATGTTACAGACAGCACAGGGAAACTACAGGAGGTGGACATGCAGGTGATTACAGAATCTATTATCTAGCACTACAGTCCTTTATCCCTCCAGAGATACTCATCTTTCTTATAGGTTCAGTTGATATACAGCAGCTCTGTAAAGAACCCTTCTAGATAACAGCTAAGACTGAGTATATTCCAAAGTCTATCCAGCGGTGAACACAATACGAGGAGAACACAGACGCCTGGATAACGATCTGAGCAGTAATGAGCAAACGACTGGAGAAATCATTACAGGTTCGTACATGGACAGGACTAGCAGCAGCTCTGCCCATATCTTAGGCTTATCTGTCTGGATCATGACCTAAAGGGCACCTTACAGAAGCTTCAGTGTATGAGAATAAGAATAGAAACATCAGTTCTCTTAGTAAAGTGAAGTGAAGGGATTCAGAGTCTTACCTTCCTGTGAGATTAGAGTACTGTACTTCCCTTTATCTTCTACTGGAACTATCTCTGAACAGCAGTAATAAACGTATTGCCTATTAGTATAATCACTAAAATAAGACTTACTAAATCTCCTATCACTTAAATAACAATAACTTAAATCTCCTATTGAAATCTTTTATAGTGGGGGGAAACATCCAGTCTGACTCGAAGCCAGTTCATGTTCAGATCATTCAGAAACCGTTTCTACAGTGGAACTGCTCTACTAGACCGACCGAGAGTCCCCAGAGTTCACACTCATACATGCAGCAATAAGCCCCCAGAACAACAGAAGGAAACCTTTCTTTCATAGACTCAACTCACCATTGGTCTATCAGGGCATCAGACATTTTCCCATAATGCCAAGTGGCTTAAAAATCAGATCCTTAGTGTTGCAGCCAGATGTCACCCAAACAGAGAGGCACTGGGTCCCAGAACACAGTACAATTGACAGAACTGGGTGGAGGTGGGGGAAACACTGAAGTCAGGCTTAAACGTGTTTTTCCCTCCTAGTGTTCAGTCCACCTGCTAATTAACCAGGATCCAGCAGGAGCCACAATGGTAACCAGCACTTGGTGTTCCTTTGGACCAAAACAAAAGGACTTCCAATAAGACTACAAACAGGCACGGCCCTGCAGAGACTGACTGGGTAACTCCAAAGGCCGAGCCAAGAATCCTGGAGCAAGACAGAGGATACGGGAGGACTGATTGCGAGAGAAAGAAGGCTAAAGGAAATGCAGAAGCTGAAAATAAGCCACTGTTCTCACACGGTTCTGTGGTCTTTATTTTATTCACAATCCAAAGCATATGTACATTATTTACACTACATTCATGCACAGCCTATTACATACCTTACCTCCAGGTCGCTTGTCACTGTTCTTTCTGTATCCATCTTCTACTCACTGTAGAAAGTTTAGGACAGCTCAGCAAGCACCATGAGAGCTTACCTGTCATCTGTACACCAGCCACAAGAAGGGAAAGTCTAAACCTCATTTTCCTAAAGAAATTACGACCTCACATCTCACTGAACACAGGCATTCAATACTTAAAGTAGTGCTGAACAAAATGACATAAAACATACATACATACATACATATATATACACACACATACACACATATATATATATATATATATATTTCATCTTTAAAAAAAAAAATCTTTAAAAAAAAAAAAAAAAAAATGGACACACCAACTGCACCCACACTTTATCTGCACCCACTATTGTTTGGCTATTTTGCCAGTAGCACCTTGTTCTATGTAGCACCTTGGTCCTGGAGGAACGTTGTTTCGTTTCACTGTGTACTGTACACCACTGTATATGGTTGAAATGACAATAAAAAACTACTTAACTTGACTATATATACTGTGTGTGTGTGTGTATAAAATACAAATGTGTGTACGTATATGAGTTTGTGTAAACACACACACCCCATAATGTGTGTTGTTAATGTAGCACTGCTGGTGCTCAGAAGTCTAAAAAAAGAAATATAAAAATAAAATTTAAGTTTAACAATATTTTATCACCCACCTCAACAATCGCTTTACTAATTAAAACCAAAGACAATACACTGAAATTTACAGTAGCATTCCTAACAAACAATACTTCCCCATGCAGGTAGATTTACCAGACAATCAGAGTGTCCATAGTGGTTTATGGAGAAAGGCTCTGTTTAAGAGAAACGTGAGCCAGATTTGTTTACCACAGTGGTGACAGGAACCAGACATCAAATGCCTCTAGCCATCTCACAGAAAGCCGTTAATTAAATGATTATGAATATGGTGACTCTGTATTATGGTAGTTGTGTTATTAGTTCCTGTCCCTCAGATTTACTATCAGTTTACCATCAACATATAGCAGCACAGGATGATGAAGGTTTCCTGGTCATTTTGAATAGTAAATAAAGTGGCTATGTATAGCATAGACATCACAAACACCTGTTCCTATCACTACCACCATACAACCAGACACTGCAATCAACCATTTCAGGTGATTGAATCATGTAAAAAGTGAGTGGAGCAGGTTGTAAAAGGAAAAGAAAATAAAGTAAAAACCAACATCAGCATTTTTATCAACCTCTGGAGTTCCGTATTTCAGTCTGATCTTTTTTTCATGCTTTCAGATTTAAGTCCTTAAGTTAAATGCTTGGCCCATCCAAACAGATGGACAGGCTTTACTGCACAGAAGACTGCCATTCAAGGACTGACGCAACGAACTGTCAACAGTCGTCTTTATTCGATTTAGAAAAGGCCTGATAGATAGATACTTTATTGATCCCAGAGGGAAATTCAAAAAACTCCACTCAAGGACAGGCGAAAGTATTCACAACACACAGACAGAAAACTTGTGCCAAGCGAATCAAATCTATTGTACACCCAACATTCCAACAGAATTAACACCCACAAAGGTCTCAGATCACAAACGCTATAGTGTGTCTCGCTACGAGGAATCAACTCATGTGAGCGACTCGTGTTCATAGTCGAGACCTTCCAGCATTAAAACAAACATGCCGCTTTTATATGACTAGGCTCCAGTAAGGCTTCAGACATTCTGCATTATTTGGTGACAGACAGATGCTGCAGTTTGGGGGGGGCTGGAAAAAAAGGGGTGGAAAGCAGAGGATGGATGGCTTAGGCACTTAGACAAATCATTCAAATTAACATCAGCCACCAATTAAGATGCAAAATTTAGTAGATGAATGATTTGATTAAAATAAAGACAGCCCTTAAAAACACCAGATGAAGCATAAGTGAGAAATTCTCTACTCTTCTGTCTTACTACTCATTCAGGACTAAAGACTTGGAGGGGCTCTTGTAGGCAAAAGATAATTGACCTTTTTCGTGACAGTGGAAGAACTTTTTCCCCCCACTTAGGCATTCCTCAGCAGGATTTGGCTCCTATAAGTAATCTTAAAAGGTTAAAAACAAACAAAAAGTTGATGTAAAAAAATGTTTATATATCCATCTTCACAGTTTCCATCATAGACCAGTTGTGTCCCTACTGTTGATTTAGGTGATGGCTGTCTGCAGCCCTCCTAGAACTGCTGAGCCACATTTGTGGTCAACAGCGACGCCTACTGAACTAAAGAGGAATTTGGTATATTCACAGTAAGTCCAGGCGCCCCCTGGTGGTCGTGACAAAAATAAACTTACAACTGAATAATAAAAAACAGTCAGCACAGCCTGCAAGCACAGTAACAAGCATTCAAGCATTAAACAGTACATTTGTTCTTTGTTTTGATCCTAAAAGACAAGTATTCAACCATATGATGAAGTTTAAAAGAGAAAAAAAATCTTGATTATTGCCGCACACACTCACACTGAAAAACAGAGTTGCCTCACAGTCATAAAAAAAAAGTTCTACTGTGATAACAAGCTTTTTAACCTTTCGCAGTTTTCTATTTTCCAAATGAAGAGAAGGAGTGACACACTAAGCAGTCCTGATCGGGTTCTAGATTGTTGGGCGGATTCCAGAACACAATGTTCGAGCCCACTCTTATTATAGATATGCTGAACTGATAAAGGCCTGAAGTTTAGATCATGCAGTTAGTCGAATCCTTGCCAGTCACTCTGCTCCGAGTCGTACTCAAGCTCAGCTCCGATGCACCGCACTCCTTCTAACAACATCGGCGTCCCATGGTGTCGATCTGAGTGAGAAAGAGAGGAAGACTTCAGATTGTGGCTAATTCTATAAAGAAAAAACCTTATTAGGAATTTGCTGCACGTTTCCTCTGCTGTATTTAGATATAATCCTCAGCCTATGAGAAACTCCTAAGAACGTTCAGTCAATCTGGTGCACAGTAGTAGTAGGAATGGTAATGTTATTAGTGGTAGTGGTAAAAAGAAAGGGGTGGTAGTGGTAGTAGTAAGGAAGGGTGGTGGTAGGGGTAGTAGTGGTGGTGGTAGTGGTAGGAGTAGTAGTGGTAGTAGTAAATAGAAATGGTGGTAGTGGTAGTAGTAAGGAAGGGTGGTGGTAGGGGTATTAGTGGTGGTGGTAGTAGTAAATAGAAATGGTGGTAGTGGTAGTAGTAAGGAGGGGTGGTGGTAGGGGTAGTAGTGGTGGTGGTAGTGGTAGTAGTGGTAGTAGTAAATAGAAATGGTGGTAGTGGTAGTAGTAAGGAGGGGTGGTGGTAGGGGTAGTAGTGGTGGTGGTAGTGGTAGTAGTGGTAGTAGTAAATAGAAATGGTGGTAGTGGTAGTAGTAAGGAGGGGTGGTGGTAGGGGTAGTAGTGGTGGTGGTAGTAGTGGTAGTAGTAAATAGAAATGGTGGTAGTGGTAGTAGTAAGGAGGGGTGGTGGTAGGGGTAGTAGTGGTGGTGGTAGTAGTGGTAGTAGTAAATAGAAATGGTGGTAGTGGTAGTAGTAAGGAAGGGTGGTGGTAGGGGTAGTAGTGGTGGTGGTAGTAGTGGTAGTAGTAAATAGAAATGGTGGTAGTGGTAGTAGTAAGGAGGGGTGGTGGTAGGGGTAGTAGTGGTGGTGGTGGTAGTAGTAGTGGTAGTAGTAAACAGAAAACGTGGTAGTGGTAGTAGTAAGGGGGGTGGTGGTAGGGGTAGTAGTGGTGGTGGTAGTGGTAGTAGTAGTAAATAGAAATGGTGGTAGTGGTAGTAGTAAGGAGGGGTGGTGGTAGGGGTAGTAGTGGTGGTGGTAGTGGTAGTAGTGGTAGTAGTAAATAGAAATGGTGGTAGTGGTAGTAGTAAGGAGGGGTGGTGGTAGGGGTAGTAGTGGTGGTGGTAGTAGTAGAAGTGGTAGTAGTAAATAGAAATGGTGGTAGTGGTAGTAGTAAGGAGGGGTGGTGGTAGGGGTAGTAGTGGTGGTGGTAGTAGTAGTAGTGGTAGTAGTAAATAGAAATGGTGGTAGTGGTAGTAGTAAGGAGGGGTGGTGGTAGGGGTAGTAGTGGTGGTGGTAGTAGTAAATTGAAATGATAGTAGCATTGGTAGTAGGAGTAGTAGTGGTAGTGGTGGTAGTAGTAGAAGTGGTGGTAGTGGTGGTAGTAGTAGAAGTGGTGGTAGTGGTGGTAGTAGTAAATTGAAGTGGTAGTAGTAGTGGTAGTAGGAGTATTAGTGGTAGTACTCGTAGTAGTAAGTAGTAGTGGTGGTAGTAGTAGATGAGGTGGTAGTGGTGGTAGTAGTAGTAGCACTGGCATCCAAATGTAATTCAAAAGCTGTCCAACAGGGGGGAGCAACTACCCACTAAAAATTCTAAAATTGAATGGGTGAAGTCTTCATCTAACACTGCTCATTTTTAATATTTCCACTTTCAATTCAAATTCACAAAAAGATGTGATGAGAAGATGAGAATTACAGAACAAACAAAGTATACAAACAAAGTGACTTCATAGTAGAGCTCTACTTGTCCTCTCAACGAAAACCAAGGTGAAAAAAATCAGAATAGTGAAAAATAAGCCTAAAGGTGCTCTATTAAATTTAAATGCATTAAATTAGCATGGCACCTTGTGGTGTGCCACCTTCTAGTCAATTTCTAGTCTTTCTGTGTCATAGTTGTTGCTGAGTTTCCATAGTGACCTGGAGTTGTTTTTGTATTTATTCATCTTATTAATCCCGCCATTCTTGGTAACTTGCCAGGTCAAAGTTACCTTCCAAGGGTCTGGCAGGGCTGCCAACCCATCAACTTACCCATAACACGGGCATGAACCTTGACTTTCACGCACGCGTCCTCTTTACTCTCGCTGACTATCAGCATCTCCTCACAGAGTACCCCCTCCTGGTGAGCCATGTACTCGCATGTCACCTTTAGTCCCCCTACAGAGAGAGGTGGGAGAGAGTTAATGCAACATGAGGACGACATAAGAGACCACATATGGGTGTGGAAGGTACAGCATGTAACATTTGGGAACACAAAGAGGAACTGGTGGGAATACAAAGGAGGATGGGTGGGGATAAAAGACAGGGTGGGTAGGCAGATGTCCCATGTGGAAAAAATTAATCCTCTATATTAAATTTCCCTCCAATTTCACAATAAGGCCTCTGCTCCAGTATACCCCCAGTCTTCCGTGTATAACATTACGCAGTGTTAGTCTCTATAAAGATCCCCCACCCGACAGAAAAGGCTCATGTGCACAAAACCCCAAATTAGAATCAGATTTTCACATTTCAGTTGGACATTAGCATTTGAAGTGGGACATTAGCAAATGCTAGCTAAGATTTCCTACATTCATACAAGCTCCACATGGGTATATTTCATAACCACATGCATTCAGGTTTGTTCAGATGTTCTTCACACTGAGAATCTCTTCGTCTATCGTTTCACAACGACACATCCTACGATTTGTTCAGATGTTTTTCACACTGAGAGAGATGAACCTCAGGCAGTGAGTGGTCACTCAGCAGTCAGAATGCACGGAAAAACCTCCCACAGGGTCAAACTCGCAAATTCAGCTGACTGCTGCTCCCTTGCAACCATTATAAACAATAAATTCACACACACGCCGAGCCCCACGCGCACAGCCATACGAAGCGGTGTAATGGAAAATGCCTGGAGCTTGCCAGCTCCCTTGCTAATGTTTCCTAAAGCTCGTTTCGAGCCCCAGCCACAGTAAATAGTAGCCTCGCAAATGCCCCATAAATGGTTTATTGAATTTAATGGCCTGCAATGAAGAGCGTTTGTGCATCTACTTGCTATTGTTTTGTTGCTCATTCGAAACGCTTGGCTTGAATTAACTGAAGGTCAG
Organism: Prochilodus magdalenae; assembly: GCA_024036415.1. NCBI lineage: Eukaryota > Metazoa > Chordata > Actinopteri > Characiformes > Prochilodontidae > Prochilodus > Prochilodus magdalenae. The sequence goes on from JAMWET010004528.1 coordinate 535,686, forward strand.
CCAGCCAAGCGAGCTGTTAATAGATCCTGACGCGAGGACTGCACTGCCTGTTGCTAAATGACAAATTCTTCCATGCTCAACAGGTGAACACTTTAGTGCCATACCCGCCCTCTTTTGCAGAAGCACCACTCCACCATGTTTTGGGGAAACGTCTAGTGTTCCTGGTACAACTTCACTCTTCAGAGGTTTGTTCTGTTATTATTCAGAGTGGTTTGACGTAAAATGCCCCAATCCAGATGAACTTAAAAAGCCAGAATTATTCACAGTGGTGGTGATAGGAACCTCCATTCAGTCTGAAGTGTCTCTACAAAAGCTACCTCACAGAAAGCTATTACCTGAAATGGTTACAGATTCACTGTACAATACCTGAACTACTGTTCTACAATGGCTCCACGGCTGAGCTTTGGTCTAAAACAATTTATATGTTTGTACATGCTTCCAAAATAGTCCCAAAATTATTATTTTTAGGTTTACTGCCATTTTACAATTAACAACAAACTCAAATGATGTGTAGGTCAATTATAGACACCCCTGGTTCTTATTGCCATCACTATAAGAATGAGAGAATGAGAAAGAGTTTCTTTCCACATGCTATTCGAACTCTAAACAAAAATAGTAACCGGGCCTAATCTTTTGCACTACCTATGTTCAACTTTGCACAACTACACTGTAGTCACTTTAAACTGTAGTCACTTACAGACACATACAGACACTTTACAGACACCTTATATACAACTTAATACCTCATATGCTACATGGCACTTTTTTATTGTTCTACACTCTACTTTATACCTTTATTTATTTTCACATTTTGTCCTCTATATATTTTACTCTATTTCATTTATCTTATCTAATAATCTAATAATCACAAAAGCATTTCACTGCCGGTTGTACCATGTATGACTATGTATGTGAGAAATAAACCTTGATTTGATTTGATTTGATAAAGAAATCTAAGACTGTAATTTTTTTTCTCAAGAGTACATTATTAAACCATGGATTACATCTAGAAGAATGAAAGCCAGTGGGCCTGGATTACCGTGATTAAACAAGGCGAGTTGGAAGGCAAGGACATACCGTCAGGGGCCGCTGTGATATCCTTTATCTGGAGGTAAGGGTTGGGCACCGGAGCTGGACACACATCCTTCCCAAGCGCTGGAACCTCCGGCAGTGTAAAAATGATCTCGTACTTGTGCTGAGTTTTTAGGAAGCCCACCTGCAGACATCACAACAGCAGACGAAGGGTCTAACACTGGATTACAGGATCCCTCTCAGTGTCTTATTACAGCCTCCATACTGAAAACCATTATTTCTTCAATTATTCAAATAGTTTTTAAAAATTCTATACTTCTATACTCTATTCTGTTTATCTCAAAAAATTGTTATCACAATATTAGCTTTCACAGACCTGATATTACAGATTTGACTGTAATACATTCATGCAACTCCAAACAATACTTTAACTCAGTGATCATCAACTCTGGTTCCAGAGATCCACCTTTCTGTGGGGTCTAATTTAAGGTCTAATCCTCCACACCGGCTCCAGCTCACAAACTTCTTCAGAAGTCCCCGATTGGCTGGAACAGGTGCATTAGTGTTATGTAAGATGAGGCAGCATGTTATGACACTTTTCCACCAGGCAATGCAGTTCAGAACAGTACAGCAACGATTCCAAAACCAGTATCACACAAGTCGGTTTTGCATAACAAAAAATATTTAAATTATGTTTGGCTCTCTGGAGGCTGTGTGATGGTCACACAAAGCTAGTGTTATCAGTAAACACAAAAAAGCAGCAGCAGGATGGGAAACGAGACATTCTGCCTGGTTCTCAAGTGTTTTTACAGAAATGGATGCCACACGAGTTGAGTCACAATGTATGCCGATGACTACATTTGACTGATCAATGGACTGCACTCACAGGTAGAATGGGTCCGAACACACACAAACCTTTCTCCATGGTGAAACAGTGTTCCGGCTCAGATTCCAAAAATATCAGTGACAACTTTTGACAGAGAAACCACATATAGCTGTTTACTCCATTCTAAAGTGCATGCATAAAACAAAGTATGGTGAACGCCTTTTAAGTTCAGGCTACAGTCTGTTCAGCCAACAATCACACAGCAGCAATGATAACTTTATTAACTGGCACAGAGCTAACTACCCTGCTAATGTTGGCCATACATAATAAGCTGGGTGTCTAAATATAATTAGCCAATGTTATAAACGTACCTTAAGTTAAAGAACCACTGAGATGTTTTAACTGTCTAGATCACATGATGAAATGGGCAGTTAAGTATTATGTTCGCAACAGTAGCACTTGACAAGCATATGACATTTCGCTGGCTCTCTGCAATATCTATCTTTTCATGTGCTGCTGTTAGTTTGATTTTCTGAAAATGTCTAGGTCCATGAGCCGTCTCTGTGATGCTTAACATTCAAAGAGACCGATTGTGTTTCATTTTTCTGCTCGCTATTTTCCTGCTCTCTGTGAAAATGTTTCCATCTTGAAATGTATGCACGTACTCTCCATAGAAATGTTTTCCATTTTTAAGATAAATAAATATTTAAAGGCTGAAGTTTGCAATTGGAACAGTTTGGTTCATGTGGATTCCTGATGTTTAATCAAAACATTACTGAAAGATTAACCACGAAAACACCCAGGCTGCACAGAGACTTTGATTTATTTGTGGAAAAAGAAGAGTTGGAGAGCCCTGTGTAAGATAGCAATCTTCAAAGAAACACATTCATGCTTTCGGCTCTAAAATAATTTTTTTAAATCTAACTGCACTTGATTAAAGCATTCATTGGTAGTTCATAAAAAAGTATACATGGTATATTTAGCTTTAAATGTACATTTAAAAATTAGTTTACATTAGTTTCGTTTATAAATGTTAGTTTATTACGTTTTCCTGGTAAATCTGGCCATTCTACCCATCAGTACAATGTCTAACGCCACCACTGTCTTGTACTGTTACGCTTGTAGAGGGTTAATAAACTCACTCATACTCAGGCATGGTACACTGGTTTACTTGTCAGTGGAAATGAAGGCTAAGGTGTGATCACAGTTTTTGTATAGGAACTGTCCCATGAAAAAACACCACAAGATGGAGACTGGAACTAAACTCAGCAAGAAAGTAGATGACCACTGTTGTGACCAGTCACTTGGAGTTTCACAGTGTGCTGAGAGCACCAATCACAGATGATTCTGTATGTCTGGTCGCACGCTGCAGGTTGTATGTCTGGATGATTGTATTGTCTTGGTCAAAATGGCCCATGCCAATCTTTAATCAAGCATATTAGGGTTTACCAACAGGTTCTTAACGTCCATCTCCCCACAGTAATGACGGAAAACAGACTTTAATCACAACACTAGTGTTCTGTCTATGTAGCCCTGATATGCAGAGGGAGGAAAATAGAAAGAGGGTGGGGTTTGAGAGTCACGACCATTTCGGATATTGAGCACAAACAAATTCTAGGCCGATTTCCAAGTCTGATACCTCAACAGCTGTCTCTATAACAACATGAGCATAGAGACAGCACACATTTTGGGCATTATGTCAAGCAGCTGATCAGAGAGAATGGATGAGTGCTTGTATGTCACTCATGAGGCAGCCCACAATCAAAGAAACAACAGAATACAAGTGTGCATGTGAGTGTACTACCAAGTGGGATGTTTCCATGAAAGAACACAGTAGAGTCTGTGTGGTATTGGAAAGGAAGCCAAATTCTAATACCCAAAAGCTGTTTACCCTCTCAGAACAAAATACACTTCAGACAGTGTGTGGAGTTCATCTGAACCTTCGACTGTCATCTACTTTCCTTTCTTGGTGTCCCAAAAACACACAGTCACAAAGCACTCATTCAGAAACACATTAAAATACTGGCGAGCGAGTTGGCAGTCTTCTTGCCAAACTCTGTACAACAAAGATCATCACAGAAAGAAACGTCCACGCAGAACTGCGACACTGTTCGAGGTAAAGAAGGTGCTTTACATTTTTCTCCTATGTACCAAGATTCCTAGGTAACACTATTTACATAAACAAATGAAAAGACAACATTATTTACCCACATAAAGAAAATAATCAGGCATCACTTTACTGAAGAGCAGCTACCTACGAAAGCCTTTCATGGTAAATTACATACAATTACATAAACACTTCTAGGGCTTATTCCAATAAACATCAGCTATCATAAGGGCTGCTTTTATATGGATGTTCTTCTAAAGCCAAGCTTTACAAAGAGCAGTTTTTAAAATCAAGCACTTCACATAATATGCCTATCTAAAAGCAGATCATACTGAAACAACTTCCCCACATTTTATTAGTGCTGTAGTACTCAAGTTCAGTTTCAACACCATTTGAACTTGGTTTTGTCTTGGTCTCTCTGAAGGATGGGCTTGGAAATCAGTTGAGACCAGCCAAGATCAGTGCCTCTGTCTATGATAACTGCAAACATCAACAAAACCTGTAAATATTGTAACAGTCCTGTCTTTACAAGGTTAACCAAAATCTTCGCCAATGATCTCTGTGGGCTTTGGGTAAACAAGGTATTAAAGTTCATTGGGACCAAATTCAAAAATCCTAAAGTAACAATATATATATTTTTTTTCATTTAATTATACAAATTGTGCATTTGGTTTGGTTTATAGTCTGTTAACTTCAGGTGGGAATTCTTCTGGAGAAGAATGAATAGAGAATTACCTTGCCAGTGTACAAAACACCAAATGGTATTCAGGGGTTCCATGTTGGTTTGCTGCTCTAGCATTAGTGGCACTGACACCTGATTCAAAATCTGGTGTCCAGGTCTCAAGCTTGACTCATCACTTGTGACTCACCTGTAGTGGTCTTGCTTACAACACTACATCATAGTATAACACAGACCACAGGCAATCTAAACGATCTAAAGCTAGAGTATGGAATTATGTACCAGGGGTAGCACTGAAAAAGCACCTGCTGCTACAGCATTCAGCACTAGCCTTAATCACAGTATGGATGCCTGGATGCCAGATTGTGCTGGCCTGAGGGAGCAAAGTGGGTTAATAGGAGGGACTGAATAAACAGACATGGGTCTGCAGAGCTAATGGGTTTAGAGTCTGTAACGGATCTGGCAACCTTGCTCCTGGCCTTTAAAGCGAATGGAAGAGCTCAGAGGAGAGAAGAGAGGGGTTATGCTCTGGCAGTGAGCCAGCCTCAGGTCAAAAAAACGTAGTAGTGAGTATGTGTGTGCTTCTCCCTTGATCAGTGCTGCATCACAGCCTGCCCCAATGATCTTCATTAAACTAATCCATTACCGTAATTCACATAACAGCATAATGATTGCTCTGCTCTTCCTGTTAAATGATTCCGACAGGAAAAGAGGGGCATTTGTAAGATGATTCTGTTTAATGGGAGTTTCAATTATTGCCTGTGAATGTGTACTCCAGAACACTGGCCACGTTCAGCACTGCCTCTCTGTGAAATAAATAAATTACACAGAAAATCACCATATTATGAGACAGTGATGTTACCAGCTCCACTAATAAACTAGTAATAGCCTGCACTGGAATCTGCCACTTAGAGTCAGAATCCTCTAAAACCTGCCTCACTGGTTAGACCCTTTTACTGGACCACTACCAGTTAACTATTAGCTGGTCTGCTGATCGGAGCTATTCCTGAATCAAACAAACAAATCAGCTAAAACTCACAGCCACCAAGTCTCCCATGTTTTCTTCACCAGGGTTGAGATCAGAGAATCTATTTTATCTATCACATGTATCTATTGATATTTGTCTCTACCTGTATCGCTCTGTCTCGTGCTTCTCGTGTTACATCTGTGTACATCTGCTAGTGGATGCCTTGAATTTCCCTCTGGGATCAATAAAGTATGTATCTATCTATCTATCTATCTATCTATCTATCTATCTATCTATCTATCTATCTATCTATCTATCTATATTACACTGGAAGGATGATATGAACCAATAGGATTTGGTCTTAGATCATGTTCAGTCTAAGACTGAAATTTACATTATACATTATAGTATTATGTTAGGGATTATATTTTGTTAACAGAGATGGCAATAACAATTTTTCTACAAAAAATACCGTCCCATGTTTTCATATCACTACAGAAAGACTAAGGGAGCGTCCTGATTTCACACTTAATACCAACACTAACTGTGTTTGAGTATGTAATATATAGTACAGAGTTGAGTACACTTAAAAATCCACAATGCGCACTTAGTTGATTTCTGAGGCTGATGCGACGGCAGCTAAAGTGTTGACAGGATGAGAAATAGTGTGTATAAATTTGAGTTCAATCCAAATCTGTTGAAACAGCCTGTAAAAATAAGTGCATTCTAGTAAATAAGGTGTTTGTTTGCACTCAGTAAGAAAATTAACTCAGCCGAAGCAGCCTTCACAGTCCAGCATGGTAAGGTGTAAGCTTACTCACGTCCTGTTACTCAGAAACGATGTAGTATCTTAACATTTTTGTGTGCTAGCCTGCCAAACTCATACTGGTGAGATCAGCACATAGCATTTACTGTGTAGTATTAGCATTTAAAACACAACTGAGACGCAGCCTAATATTTTTAGTCCACAGGTGGAGCCTTATTTTCACTACTACAGGAGGTGAGGCTGGATCCCCATCTCTCCTGGGCACACAATAAGCAGTAAGCTCCTATTGTTTTGTGTGGTTTAAAATCAGTGTGAAACATTAATAACCGTCACTACCAAAAACATGGCATTTTATTATGATTTTATCTGTTAATTTCATAACTAATCAAAAGCACAGTAGTCACATACTCTTATGGTCAATATCAGTTCAGATTTGGTGTGATGATTGCTTTGGTAGTGACAAATTGCGATGTTCATCCATAATTTGTTTAAGGTATAGGGTCTCTTAACACAGATAATGTTATATAATGTAATTCACAGAATAGACTGTGATCTCCTAACAATGGGAGAAATTAATTCCAGGTAAACCCGGACACTTCACCCAAACTCACCTTAACCAAGAAGTTCCCGTCTGATTCAGGAATCACCATGACAACCGAGTCGTGCAGTTTCTCGTCAAAGTGCACGTGAGAGTGAGCAGCAGCGGCGGCGGCAGCACCGGTGGGAGTGTTCTCCTCAGCAAAGCGAACACCTCCCGCTTTTGAGGAAGCTGCAGAATCGCAAACACAAAGAAAATTCTTAACACACATGCAGACAGTCCCTCATGCTGAAGAGATTAGCAGGTATGTAAACACACACACACATAACATACATACATTCACATATACACGCACATATACATTCGTACACACACACACACACACACACACACACACACACACACACACACACACACACACATATACATTCGTACACACACACACACATATATACACGCACATATACATTCGTACACACACACACACACACACACATATATACACGCACATATACATTCGTACACACACACACACATATACACGCACATATACATTCGTACACACACACACACACACATTCACGCACATATACATTCGTACAAGCACACACACATAAGTACACACACACACACACACACACACACACATATATACACGCACATATACATTCGTACAAACACACACACACACACACACACACGCGCGCACACACGCACACGCGCGCACACACGCGCACACACACGCACACACACAAGTACACACACATATACACGCACATATACATTCGTACAAACACACACACACACACACACACACACACACACACAAGTACTAACACACACACATACGTACACACGCACACACACAAATTATATTTTTTCTCAACTTCTCTTTTCCGCCCCTATACAGAATCTTTTTAAATTTTCTTAAAACAAGCTGTAGCAGGCAGGGGGCTCTTCCTAAAAAGCTGAATGGAATGTTCTGCGATGAACCCTTCATAGGATAATTACTCAAATCTAACCCGACACTCTGAAAAGATCTGACTGCAAAGCCCCACAACAAACAAGAAAAGGAAAAAGGAAAAAAAAAAAAAGAAGCCAATTATGAAATATTCTTGTCATCTCTTTAGAACTTCTCAATATGTGCAGCAGTCCAGAGAACGAGAGGGTTTTAGGGGATTGTCTCAGCACTTACCATTTTCATCAGTCTCCAACAACAAACTGGCAGAGCTATACCGTCATCATACTGTAAATGTGAATGTTGAGACTGGATATGTTCTGGGACTAACACCTGTGGGTGTCTCTGTCTCTGTCTCTCTCTCTCTTTCGCTCTCTCTCTCTCTCTCTCTCTCTCTCTCTCTCTCTCTCTCTCTCGAGACTAAAGACATTCAACAACAACTAGAACAGTTAGTATTCTCATTTTAAGTTTACTTAAGCCTCCGGAGAAAATGGTATGCAAATGTCATCATCTGGACTGTAGGCATAGAGAAAGTCCAGGATTTACACTTACCCCCCAACTCCTGCTTCAACTAACCAATCCCTCACTGAATAAAACAGGTGCCGCTGATGGAATTCAAATCCATACAGTGGCTGGAGCACAGCTAGAAGCCACGAATCAAAGTGGTGTTCTTCCCACTGTATTCTCATCACCCAACATCTAACTGTCTTACAAACAAAACAATCTTCCAGCCTTTTATTGTATTTATATTTATTTATATTCATTCTAATGTAATGTAGTGAAAACCACAATGCAGAGACGGTTTTCAAACTGGTTTAAATTAGAGGGGAAAAAAAACACATTATTAGTACTGTTAACCTCCTTCCCCCCGTCACATGTACAATTTATTCATATCCAGTCTCCAGTAATTGAATATCTCCCCTGCTATCTGATGACAATAGCACCACTTTACTTTAGATTCATTTCTGCTCAGTATTTACATTTAACTGATATTTCCCATCAAGAGACCTTCCAGTCCATCCATGTTTGCTTTTCCTATTTCATAATGGTCATGAGTCTGTGACCACATAATTAGGATGTGCCAGCCATGAAGCTTTACTGCAGCTGGACAGAAAACTAAACAGAAGACAGTGATGCCCTTTTTTGGGCACTACTCACTGGGGCATTAGAACTGCGACTATGCTCTTCCCTTCAACTTCTCTATGGAAGCCTGGAGATTAATTTATCAACATTTACTTAAAGAGGACCACGAGACACCAGTCGGCACATTCATAATCATCTCCTTTCATATGACAATTAATTTAACATAACAGTTTTTTAATAACCATCTAATTTCACAAACACGTCAAACGTCAGGTTTCCACTACCACTGTACATAATTCCCCTCTAAATGAGCTACCCAATCAATGACCTTGCTTCATGATATAACACAGTTGTATGACTGGCCTAAAGAATTAAAACGCTCAAGTACTGCCTCATTACATCATTAATCATTTCTCTTTTTAGTACAAGAAGCCATCATTTTTTGCTGACTGATTTTGATAGCTCTGTTGCTGAAATAGACACTGAAACAGATCAATAAAATATAGCTTGTTTAGATGAACACTTCATAAAATCATGCCAAGCGTCCACATCAACTCACTATAGAGTGCAAATAAGCCGCACTGCTTTTCATACAGCCAATAAAGTTAAGAGATTAACAATGTATTTGAAAGAAATCACACCTAAGAGAACATCAAACTATAAACCAATGCAAGTTGCAAAATCATTTCAACATTTCATACACGTCCAAGCACCACTGATTTCAGGTCTTTAAACATCTTACACTACAGCAGAGCTCAAATCATCTGCACCGCATCACCAGTTTACATTATTAACACACTGCTGCAGCTACATTTTGAACAACAGTACAGAAAATGACTGAACCATAAAACGTGACTATTATTGTTTTTAAAGGTGGTGTTGGATGACAGTACTAGATACTGCACACTGCACTAGTATATTCTGTATATTGCAGTCTACTCTCTGCTATACAGCACATTATCTAGTACACAACTCCATCCATGTGCCATACAATGGAACAGGGCCAGAGTTAAATTTCCAATATCTGAGACTGAACCAGGCTCCTCTCTGTACTAGCATGTGTGGTAAACCTGTGAAAGTAAACCATTTCACTTTAATCACACTCATAGCTGTTATCAGGAGCTAAACAGTAAAAAGATTCATATGCAGTTGCAATCATTTTTACTTAACCCCCGTTGGAAATTAAGTTCATTAGCAAGCTTTCCAAACTTTCAGGGGTTTACAATAAATCAGTCAAATAAGAACAATTTATTTGGCTCAAGTGGTTTCTTTAAATTCAACCCAGACTGACACTTTAATAGCTACTGCAGTTTCAGAATTATTCAAGCCTTTTATGATAAATGTGTCTTATGACTGGCTGCAAACATGATGCATAGCCAGACACCAGATCCTGGGAGTGTTCCTGAGGAACCTTAGCCCATGCATTCTGGGTAATGGCTTCCAGTTTACCTATATTCTTGGGTTGCGTGCTGCAACCGCTTTTTTCAAATCCTACCAATGATTTTCTATGGACTTCAATTCACGGACTGGAAACGGAAACTCCAGAATCTTGAAATCTTGTCCTAAAACAAAGGCTTGGTGAGCTTTAAAAGTCTGCTTGGGCTCACTGTCCTATTGGAAAGTCAAATCATGCCATGTTTCAGCTTCCTCATAAAAGGCATGATGTTTTTTTCTTAGGTTTTCCCATAGTTGACTGAAACCATCTTTACCTTCACACGCTGGGGTTTCCTATATCAATCTAGTATGTATAGCCCCTATTTACATGCATTTGGTAAGCCTTGACAGATCAACCTTCAAATCTGTGAGCTTTGGCTCTAATGTTAGCGAGCTAGCTATCCTAGCGAACATAAGTAACCGCTGGCAAATATCCAAACTAGCTTTTTGTGGATATCCAGACTGGGTTTTATGGAGTGTTTCTTCCTATGAACCCATATCTTTGTGTTTCTTTTGTCTGTCTTTTCAGTCAAACGAGTTGACGAAGACAGCTAGCTAGCTAAGGCTGAAATAGCTAACATAACTAAGGCAGAGCTAAGGCTAGCTATATTTGCTGTAGCCGTCCAGTACATAAAAACAGCTAAACATTGAATCAATGATGATTTATAGTTATGTGGATCAACATGGCCAAACAAAAAAAAAATGGCTAAGATGGATTGCACACCTACAAAAAGGCCTGTTCCTGCGGTCATGTTTCTGTTGTGTCAGGATCTTAGGGCTTTAATGTGCAAGACAAACATTTTCATAAAATAATACCTATATTGGGAAACATACGGGGGACTCCCCCAAATTAACACATGATCCTAATATTAGAATTTGTTTCAGAGTGGCAGCAAAACTCTTGATCACTTTTTAAGAACTATAACCATGTTTTTAAGGCTACAAAGAAGGCATACCTTTTAAAGTTGCCCCTATACGTGCCGTCTTTTTATATATTAATTAAGCAATCCACGAGAGTCAGTGCTATAACCTATAAGTACTAGTACTGGTGTACTGCGGTCCTAGGCACGAACCTCGAGGGTATTATTACAGTTCATATCTCCCCATTATCATCATCAGGGTTACATGCAACGGGGAAACATCGATGTCACAAGTAATATTAATCCCACGGCGCCACACACCGAGAAAGCTTTCCAGTATTACTTAAGAACTTACTAAGTGGAGCTGAGCTTGGTTTAGTTTTCACCGTTCTGTGTTTGAATTATCCGCGGTGCAGCAGATCATGCGATCTCTGACGGAGTAATAAGCTTCGGTCAGAGTGCCGTTAATTACTGTGCAGTATTGGCACTCATAGAAGGTCTCTCAGCCAATCACACTGGGGTCGGGACTAACTGTGGTACAATTATATTTAAATATACTTTTAAATACCCGATTATAATATCATATTATGGATTTACAAAAATATACACTCCAGAATAATATATATTAAATCCCGCTAAGATTTAAGAAAGCCTGGAAATGCTAACATATGGACCAATCACGCAAACAGCCTGTGTCTACGCCCCTCCCACTCTTCCATTTGGAGCTTCTGGAAACTTCCATCGGCACAGAGCGGACGAGCGCGCGTCATGCCAGGTGGGTAACGGTCGGTTTACTTAAACTTGGCTAGCTAGCTTTTTTCAGTCACATCAAGTGAAAAAAGTTTTTAATCCTAATATTTAATTAGCCATAGTTCGTTAATGTTCGCTGCAGTTAGCCAGTTGTAACATTAGGACGAAAAGCGAATGTTGAACGTTAGCTAGCCGGCGTTTAGCTAACCGTATTTAGCTATGAGCTAACTTAACTAGCTGCAGTCGTTTTGTGGAGCTTTGTAGCAAAATTTGTGAGAAACTGAAATGGTAAAAAGACTAGGTTAAGCGATTTCTAAATGTATTCTTTGAGAGTAAAGTTACCTGATATAGGTTAGCAATGTTAAATGTTGAATTAGCGTTGGCATTTTTTTTGTCTCGATTTGGTCATGAACCCATTTGAAAGTGGCGCGAAAGTAATGTTAACTTGGTTTGGTGCAGTATATCTGAAATTTAGCGAGCTAATTGTCGTTTTTTGAGGACTGCTTCTGTTTTTACTATATGTTGTCTCCATATAGAAGTTTTTGAATGTGGTTTTATACTCTGTTATATAGACTGTAAAATCTGCCTAGCAACCAAATGCATTTTGTACACCTGGATTTAATACGATTTTAATCCCCTAATCGGTGGGTTTTTGGATGTTTTTGAAGTAAAAAAAACCAAAAACGGCTGTTTATAAACAGCTAGCTAAATGCCCTTTTTTGTCAGAGTCATGGTTATGGTTCGGTTGTTGGTCGGTTGTAAATGCGACTTGCTCTGCATCCTTTAGCTTACACTTAGCCTAATGTCATCTGAAACTATATTTTGTGCAGCCCTAATTGTAGTGTATGCAAGTATATGTTTGGAGAATATATGCCTGACTAAGACCAATTTTTATTTACTATTTTATTTGTTTTACCCTAGATGGTGTAAATGATGTGAGTGACACAATTTCACAGGTTTGTTGTCTTGAACGTAGGTAAGTAGTCTTCTTGAAGTGTGCTGCATTAGTTGATGCACCATTTTATTTTATGCTAAATTCTATGCTTTTATACTGTTAGGCTAAAGCTGCTAACAATCATGTGAATAGGCCCTTTGTCTTCATCACGTTTGGAATATATGACCAAACCGCTTCCATGACACACAGCATCACTGTGTAAAAAAACTTCTATAACTGAGTCCTGTGTCTGCAACTTTAGACAGCTGACTCAGAGCAGGAAGTGCTAACTCTCAAAAAATATGGATGAATCTGATTCAGAATCTGGCTTCCTACCAGCCTAGTTTCTGTCTGAAGTGTCTGCCTGTCACAGTGGGTTTTATTCACTTTCTTGCTGTGTGCTAAACCACGTTAAATAGTCTGAGACCTTAATTAAGACCTGGATGTGGTGAGAACAGGTTGAGAGCAGTCTCGAAATGTTTTGACGGAAAGAATGTAGATACTTCAGGTGACTACATTTTTGTGCTTGTTGGCAGCTTTAGCCTCGCAGCTCCAGTTCTGAAAAAGGAACTAAAATGTGAATATGATTTCAGGATCAACAATTTCTTTAATGCTCTACAGTACAGTGGAACACTGCAGAATCACTAGCCTAATTGTAACTTACCTCCCCAGGAAATTATAGAATATGTTTATGTAGATATGTTATGTAGATATGTTGGTTGCTTAAAATGTCTTTTGTAATGTTTAATATTCAGTGTCAGGGCAGCTATAGTATTAGATCTTGTTCATGGTTTTCATGTGGATGAAATGTCTCAGTTTCAACTTTTATTTGAAATCCTTAAACTACACTGATAGAAAAGTATTCACTGTAATGCACTGTTGACATTTTGAGACATTTTGAGTGCTGTTTATCTGGATTTTTGTCCTGACATTTTTTAGCTTGGATCCCTGTTTTTTTAACATGTTACAGATGGAGAAAAAACAATACTGCGTAGTTGAATTTGAGGACAGGGGCACAGCTGTCGTACCTAGCTGCTGGCTGGAGGGTGAGAGGTGTTCATGGCCACCCTATAACAACCAAAAGCTACAAAAAGCAGTCAAACAACAAGAAAAACCCAGACATGACTGGGCAGTTTATGACCATGTGCGGTGTCTAGTAATTTGTGGTGAGTACTGCACTTAATGTATTTGTGTGTGAACGAATAAATTCAGAAAAGTATTCCAATGTTGTCCTCCTTTTGGTAAATGTGTATTTTTTTTTTATTTTTTTTTTTAAAGATACCTATGACATGGCTCACAGCCGTCTTAAATTAGTTGAGCAAGGTTACTGCACATCGGACCTATACTCAGATGAGGAGACAGAAGAACGGAAAAGAAGGAAAATAAGGTGCATCTGCATATATTTTTTTTAATTTATTTTGCACTTCCAGTCTTTAAATATTGAACTAACAGTCAAATCATCTGCACAGGCCCAATACTCGTTACAGTGACTATGTTGATGAGGACCCTGGGGAATCAAAAAGCAGACAATTAGCCAAGCCCCCTCCAATAGTGCTGCCAGGTAACATTTTCACATTTTATTTATTACTCAACAAAGATGGAGCAACTGTTAGTTCATAGAAAGTTGGCTTGTAGGTCATTAATCACATCATATGCTGAGGGAATAGTTCAACAATTAAGGAGCACTAAGTCTGCTTTGTCTTTGTAACAGTAATGTACTTTAATTTCTCTCTTTAGAAAGTACCCCTGGATATACCCTGCGGAGCCAAGAGCGAGCAAATAAGGGTTAGAATAATTCTTGGCATAACACGTTTTGGCATAAGACCTCTTTTACAAAGCTGCTAATATATATATATATATATATATATATATATATATATATATATATATATATATATATATATATATATATATATATATATATATATATATATAATTTATTTTATTTATTTTTTTATTATACCATGGATTGTGGCTGTCAAATGGTATGAACGTTATTCAGTATCAATCCATATAAGGTTGAGACTGTTTTCCATGCTTGAGTGAAATTTCAGTAGATGTCATTAAACATTTGGCAGGTTTCAAAGTTGGTAAAAGCATATTTGACTGAGTAAGCCTTTGTTTGTCATATGTCACAAAGAACTTGACTAACAGAAAAAAAAAGTCAAACTCCCTGTGCCACATACCAGCAGTTTAAGTAAAAAAATGTTTGAGAACATTGCTGTTATGTATGTCCTTAATCACATCATATAGCCTATACGAAATATCTTTATGGAACAATAATGTTTTCAACAACTAGTTATTCAATAGATTTAACTGTTTTCTTTGAAACTTAGTTACTGACACTGAGAAATGACATTTAATATATATAATTAACTCAAATTATGTTAATAATACCCTTCATGTATTTTCAGAGCTCTCAGGCAGAGGATCAGGAATTACATTTCCGCATCAGAGCGGTAAGTTTGTTACCCACTTTTAAACAAAATTAAAAAAAAAATATTTCTATTTAAATTAATAAATCGTGTTCTTGAGCATGCTAAATCATAGCACCATAAAGAAGTGACAGACTCCTAATTAGAATTAACAGGTCTAAAAGAGTTGCGGTAAATGACTCTGACTTAATGATTTTATTTGCAGGCTTGGATTCAGTGCAGTGGTCTGAGCAGTCCTTTTATGGTTGGTGATCTAAAATGGGTTAATGCTAATTTTAATTCTTTAGAGCATACTTGGTGATGTTTTGTTTGTCGTATTAGACTCCCAAGGCAGCAACAACCCTGTGTACCACACACTACAAGTGCCAGTATATGAAAGAAATGGTAAATACATTTCTAAAAATATCTTGTTCCACTAATCATGTGAGAATATGTGATGTGTGCGGTTTTTGTGGTGACCCTGGATGTTGTTCTCATGACCCCAGATTGGTTTTACATAAAAACACCTATTTGACTTGCAGAAGTATGGTGGAAATTGATGTAAAGTTAATATTTTTGAATAGTACTCTGCTTGTGTTGTAGCCAAACCTACATTCTGGTGTAAGATTAAACGGTTACTGTTAAAATATGGAAATATTAATATATTACAGGTTTAAATTAATCCCAAAGTTATGCCAGCCATCTACATATCCACATAAAATAACATACACTTCAGTATGTTATTGTGGGGAATAAAAAAACTTGTAAAATTATGAACTAGCACAGCTTTGGAAAAAAAACAAAAGTATACAAAACATGTAAAATGATATTTCTGCCAGCCATAGAGGTTGTATAATGTCAGTTATTGTTCTTCAGTGTGATCTCGTAATTTTCTGTTTTTGGACCAGATCCAACATGGCCTGAAACAAGTCAAGTCCTGAAAGGTATGATACTTGTTTCAACATATATGGGCTTAAAGATTACATATTTACAGACTGTACGTTTTCTTACAATGATTGATTAACGTTAGTCATTGTAATTGTTTTTTAAAAACACTTGACTTTCTTATAGTTATAATTAAAAAAGTGAATGTGACTGTCCTTGAGTACGTCTCACGATGGCACATGGACAGTGGAAGTCATTGTCCCTGATTAAGTTTCAGCTTCACAAAGTATAACAAAATAAAACTGTGTTTAACCTGTTTTACAATAACAAGTTAGCAGGAACTGTAAAAAAAAGTCTGATTTATTTTTGTTTTCTTGTTTTGTTTGTGTGCAAGACATTGCATTCAACAAAGTGATGACAGTTTTGGTTAGCATCCGTGAGGACGTAAAAGCCGCTCGAAAGGAGATCCTAAAAATCCAAAAGGATATTGAAGAAATCAAAGAACACATTGGAACGCATCATGATAACAAAGAATCACCTGGTCCCGCTTTAATTCTGCCCTTAAAAACGGTGGACGATTTCATGGATGCAGAGCCACAGCTTCAAACTAAAGCAGTCCGTTGCAAAACTGTAAGTACTCATCAGTTATTTTCATATTAATGTACTGGTTTTATAGTATACTCAGTGGCAGTACTATTAAATTACTTAATAGAGTAATGTACCACATTTATTGTAATGCTATAAGGGCCTGTACACATAAGCCTCAACATATATAATGTTAATAGACTACTGTTCATTATTTGTGGCAAAAGAAGGCCTGTTGATGATAAACTCTCACTTCCTATAAGTTTTTCCTCTCTGTCTGTGAACAAGGTCCAAACTGCTTTAAGCCTTCTGAGGCCTCACTGGTTAAAAACAGATGAACAGGTCTCAGTGGGCCTCTACAACACTGCGTTGAAAGTTAATACTCTTCTCCATCTCCAGTTTTGACCACTAGATGGAGCCAAATACAAATTGATGACATGGTGCCAAATGACATGAAAACTGCCTGAGCTGTTTTCTTACGGAACAGAATTTAAATCTTCATTTTCTTGATTGATCTAGAAACAAGGTCCAAACTGCTTTACGCCTTGTGAGGCCTCACTGGTCCAAAAGGCCTTACTAGACTTGTTCGTGCTAGGACCCCTAATTGCTGCTTGTGGCTATATTTATTTATTGATTGATTGATTGATTGATTGATTGATTGTAGGTGTCCAGGTTTGCAGTTGTGGGTGGCGGAACACCGGAGGCTATGATACGGCGAGTTTTGCAGTCTGCCATGACCAATGAGTTGGCCTGGAGTTTCAACTGGGCTGGGAAAGGGGCGAAGAGGCCTTTCAAAGATTCAACTTTGAAAGACTGCATATTTGGTGGGTCCTTACAGTTGTCATGTCTCTTATTTCCACTTCAATATATTTTTAGATTTTTATAATGATTAAAAAAAAAAAAAAAAAAAAAAAATTGCACACTTTTCCACTTGCTGCATATGTAGCTGATCAGCCAAGACGTACACCAGTCAACCATAACATTAAAACAATCTCAATGTATTAACACTCTTTATCCATCTTATCAGCTCCTCTGACCATATAGGACACTCTGTAGTTCTACAAGTACAAACTGTAGTCCATCTGTTTCTCTGTATACTTAAATGATAATATTATGTGGGGGGTGGAGGATGATCCACCACCCACATAATACCTGCTCTGTGGTGGTCCTGAAGAACAGAGTATACAGAAAAAGATGGGCTACAGTCTGGAACTGTACAACTACAGAGTGTCCTATATGGTCAGTGGAGCTGATAGAATGGACAGTGTGTGTAGATACAAGGAGGTGGTTTTAATGTTATGGTTGATGGGTGTATTTGGTGTCTAAATTTTGCTTAGCAGTTAATATGAACTATAAACATTAGAGACAAACTGCACCAGGCTGTGAATGCGTAAGCTTAGGATCCGTCATCAAGTTTATGTGAGAATCGAGAGTAACTGAGTGGTGGTATTCTTATGGATTGAATATTTGCACATCAGGTGCTCGGATAAATTAAAACCTGGATGTATTTTAGAACACTGCTGAATTTCTTTAAAGCATATATTATGTTAGGGTACAATACACTCCTAAAGTACTTATTTTTTAATAACATTTACAACAGAAATTTTACCTACTCTCCTTAACTATGTTTTTAAAATAAAACGTTTGAAAAGGCTGAATACCTGTGTTTCATTTATGTTGCAACTTTTTCAGCATTGCCTACATTAAATTGATGAAATCTTAGATAGCATGCGGGTGTGGCAAAAGATATGGCACTGCTGGTCTACTTTTGGCACTGGCAATCTGTCATGAGCCTAAGGTGGCCCACATATTTATCACATGCATTTGGCCCGCCTGTCTCAAAACAGATCTGGTCCACTTCTGGCACAGATACAGCAGAGTTGCTTTCTTAGAGGCGTGGCCCTAACATGGTGCATATGTAGCCCACATCTTGCTACCAGGAGAGGTCCGCCCAACTGCCATCAACCCATCTGACAAGTGGGCCAGATGAAAATGGGGGATGTGAGCCAGATTTGAGCCAGAATAGTTTTGCAGTATGGGATGTATTTTTGTCTTGGCTTTTAAAGAAAAAAACATGACTAAACCGCTGTAATGCTTGTTAAAGCTAGCGGTTTGTTCTGTTCTTTACTCAGTCTGGCATTCCGTTTGGCTTGAATGCTTTAAACTGTCTAAAAGCTGGGGAACTTAACCATGCTCCGGTGTGACTTGCAGTACAGAAATACAGCGTTAAAGTGGGTATTAGCCTCGAGCTGTTGAACTTTTGCCAAGCAGCATACAAAAAACGTCATGTCCGGTTGTTATTATTCTGTCTTATCACAGTGGCTTTCTTCTTCCATTTTAATATACTTTTTCTGGTTGATTGAGGTTATATTTGCACGAGAGTGATGTTATACAAATATGCTCAGTAAAAACTGGTCAAGGTAATTCCACCATATAACAAAATAGAAAACTCGTATGAATGTGATGCTCTTTTCCTGGGGGGTGTAACTTAACCCTGTGACGTCATGGAATACTTAATCAAAACAGGGGGTGGGAGAGGTTGTGAATTAATCATGGATGGATTAATTTCAAGCTAAAATGAAGTGTGGTTGAATGTAATCTAAAAATGTAATTAGATTTTTTATTGAGTTATTGTCATTTTTTAGATGCTGCCCGACAGCCAAATAAAAATCATTACGTATGATGGCAATTTTCGGATGTTGTCAAGAAATGGCTACGTTATGCACCAGAACGGGACGGGGTGGCATGCCTCTAGAAAACCCAGCTGTAACAGAAATGTTTATTATTTAATTAATTTGATTAATTGATTTTTACTCATACTCATGATTGTATAATTCATGTTTGTTTTTGCTATTGAGTGTTATACCTCATTTTGCATTAATAAATGATTTAATGAATACAAAACTGTTGTCATAGTGTGATTTTTATATGCAAGTAAAATAATTTAACTGAACTAATCGTGTTTTGGTTTTTATTTTGTGGATGTGTGGGTATTCTTACACAGTATGCTGTGTATTAACTGAATCAATATTGAATTGCCCTAAAAAAAATTGGACTAAATTGACTTTTGACCTTGAAAAATGGCTCCTAGTCAAGTTAGTTTTGTCGTCTTGCATTGTTGGCTTGCTAATTGCAATGTTGATTCAAGTTTTAAAACTATAACGAAGAAGTTTGTTCAATGTCTGAATCAACTTACCAGAAATCCCATATGTGACCCTCGTCAAAGGACTTTTCCTGACATAAGTCTATGGTGTTGAATCTCAATGTGTCGCAGGTGCTATGCTGGTGGCAAGTATGATAGAAAGACAGCAACTACCAGATGGCTAGGTTATGAGGCAAAGACCCAGACCCAGGACCATCGTTAACAACGTGAGTCACCCTTCAGACGGATATAGGTTTTAGACAAATGTTTTTGAGTGACATATCCAAAAGTATTTGACCTTCTTTTCCTATTCCTCCCCCCCCCCCTCCCATCTCCCTTCCCTCCCCTTCTTCCCCCCTTTCCCTCTCCTCCCCCCCCCCCTCCTTTCCCTTTTTTTTTCCCCTTCTCACTTCCTTTTTTTCTTCCCCTCCCCCCCCCCCTGTGTGGAAGAATATTTACATCCCTTTTTAAACTCACAAAACCCAGCATCCCTGTCTGCAATAACCAGGGAAGCGACAGTTCCGAGAAGTGTTTACTGTAGTCTCGTGATGTTCATGTTGTTTGGAGTGGGCGTCCTGTGGGCATTTGGCCCCTTTTCCATCCCTGGGCCAATTGTTTCTTGATCTAAAATTATAACGCATGACCCGTCAACACATTTGAGGTGTTCTAACGAAGCCATGGCCTCCGGAACAAACATTGGCGCGTCCCTGTTTCCTGCTGTGTTTGATAGCTAGTTCTCCCTATATCAAACAACTCACACTCACACCCAAGCACCACTCGCCATTCATCTCTTAGGTCTCCAT
This sequence comes from Prochilodus magdalenae, assembly GCA_024036415.1. NCBI lineage: Eukaryota > Metazoa > Chordata > Actinopteri > Characiformes > Prochilodontidae > Prochilodus > Prochilodus magdalenae. The sequence goes on from JAMWET010004528.1 coordinate 556,449, forward strand.
CTTTAAAGCTCATCCTCTTCCCTAGCAGGAAATTCCGGTTAAGTT
>JAMWET010004529.1:0-7500 GCA_024036415.1 Prochilodus magdalenae
ACTCCTCACCAGATTTCCCAACCCCTAACTTTTACACATCTTCACAACCAATATTTCACATCTGTCCATACCAGAATAATTTAAGTCATAGTCCACCACCAAGATCAGAACAGAGTCAAAACCAGAGAATTGGAACAGAGTCAAAACCAGATAATCAGAGCAGAGTCAAAACCAGAGAATCAGAACAGAGTCAAAACCAGATAATCAGAGCAGAGTCAAAACCAGAGAATCAGAACAGAGTCAAAACCAGAGAATCAGAACAAAAAAAAAATACAAACGAGTCAAGAACACGTAGAGAATCAGACCAGAGTTCAAACGCAGAGAAGTTGGAACAGAGTCGTGGAACAGAGAATCGGATACTGAGTCAAACGGGCAGAGAAGCTTCTAGTAACAGAGTCACAAAGTTTGCAGGAGTATTTCGCGTAACAGAGTCTTTAACCAACTTCAGAGAATTCAGATTTCTTCTAGTCAATGGACTTAAGTATAATCAGAACTAGAGTCAAAACGCAGAGATCGGAGCAGATGTCAAAACGGGCTTAGAGAATCGATAAAAAAAAAAAAAAAATAAATAATGCTTCCCTGTCAAAACCAGAGATATCGGAACAAGTCTAAAACCAGAGAAAATTGGAAGCAGAGTCAAACGGGTTCAGAGATCAGAAGCAGAGTCTATAAACAGAGAATCGGAAGAAAACGAGTCACAAACGCAGAGATATTGCGGACTAGTAGTAAACCAGTATAATTGCGGACATAGTCGCTAAAGCGTCAGAGAATTGGAAGTTAGACCTCCAAAAACATCTCAACGTCGGAACAGTAGTTCAAAACCGTAGAAGCCAATTAACTAGTCAGTCAAAACCAGAGAATTGGAACAGAGTCAAAACCAGAGAATCAGAACAGAGTCAAAACCAGAGAATAAACTCTCAGGCTGATTGGGACGATGTAACCCCCCCCCGTGGAACTGGGATAAGTCCTCTCCTCTTTGTTCGTTCGGGTATTAAGACCATTATCCCAACTCTGTGTTGAGCAGAGTATTTCGCGTATCTCTCCAGATTACAGCTAGTTCACATGGTATATTTCATGAGCATTAATGGAACTAAATATACACCCTGAGCTTTGTCCCCTGCGCTGCTCCCCCACAACACCTTCTCCTCTCTTTCGTCTCCCTAAAATGACCACAGCAGAGCCGCCAGCATCTGGCTCTGATCATGAACTCACTATCTCCCACTTAATCAGAGAACCTATGGGCCGGCTCTGCCTTCGTAATAACTGCCTCCTGGATTAATCAGACTGGATCTAATAGATCATCTAAGCGTCTCTTCCAGTTAGCTCTCTCTCTCTCTCTCCTCAACTGGGATCAACCTGAGGAGGATGGGTTCCACCTCTTCGATTAGCGCTGGTTCTATTCTCGAGGTTTCTCTTCTCTCTCTCTCTTACACTCTCGAAAAGGGGAAGTTTTTCTTGCTCGTGGGTACCTCTCAGGGCCTCTGGGGGTCTTGTTCATCTTGGCCGGAGCAGACCACGGGTGCCACAGTTGCCTCCACATGACAGGAGATTCGTTGGTCGACTGTCCACCAAATCAAAAGCGGGGACATATTCGTCCCCTGAAAGATGAGGGACATGGCTACTCTGTGATCACCATGACAGTCTGGCACGAAACCATTGCAGTCTTTGGTGACGGTGACGTGGTGTTAAGGACAGTCCTTAAGGATGTAGTCCTGTGTGGGGCAGCTGTCTGCCAATGGTGGTGCACTAACAGGATGACTCACGGAGCCATCACTGCTCACTGACTGTCTGCAATCGTGGCTGTTGGGTCAGTCAGGTAAAGAGATAAGACCCGTCCTTTCGGACATCAGAGAGGTTCCGTGTGAAATGCTCCATCCTCAGAAAACCTAGAGAGCCAGAACTGCTTACATGGGTGGTGAATGGAACCAGACATCCACCTCTAAAAGCTCCCTTTAAGAAGTCTGTTACAGGAAATGCTTATGAATGACGTTGGAGACATATATGACAGTTTTGGGAGGTTTAATAGTCCCCAAAGAAAACATATGTCCTTCAGGGTTTCCACGGTTTCACCATCATATACATTCCATATGTAGGCTCCGAAGACGTGTGTGGGTTCACTGGTGGTTTAGATGGTTATGGTGACCCCTGGTTCCCACCACCACCACCACTGTACAAACACCTAATGCTATTTCACACCAAACCCGCTCTCAGTGACTCATCAGCACCTAAATAATGCAGGCCTTTAGGAACAGTGAAAATCAACCAAGTGTGTCAATAAACTGGGACGCCCAAACTTTTGCACAAAGCTGTATACTGGTGTCTCAGTCAGCCATACGGGCTGTCTGGAGTGTGTAGGGGAGGAGGAGATAAAGAGGTCTGGAAATGATTATGTAAAACTGAACACTGACGTATAACTGTTATAAGTGGGCCTCGGGGGACACACAGGGGACGCGAGCCCCTTAACGGCTTTTATATCCAGCAGTTCTACACTTATTCAGCATTCATGACTAAGCCAGACGTCTAAATACACCTGTCCTTTCACCCTTCTTTCATCACTCATCCCTCATTCATCCTCACGCTTTCACTTGGGTAATTGTTCTCATTATCATGCTTCAACTGCTGTTTGAATTTCAGCACCAATGACACAGCTCACCAAGTATGTGTGACTGTAGTGGAGCTTTAGAGGCTCAGGTGTGTTTAGTAAGTGAGAGAGAGAGAGAGAGGGAGGGGGAGAGAGAGAGAGGGGGAGAGAGAGAGGGAGAGAGAGAGAGAGGGAGGGAGAGAAAGAGAGAAAGAGGGGAGGGGAGAGAGCAGGCGAAATGAATTATTCAGACAGATGAAAGAACAGCCTGTAGTTTCAGAAAAACCTCCTCTTCGTATTGCAATCACATCTTTCAGTTATTGAATTACTTCAATCAAAATACCACTTACATTATTTATCTGGATTTTCAGGTGGAGAGTTATTAGATATTAGAATGAATCATTTTATAAACCGATAACATGGGCCCATAATAATTTTCATTCAGCTATTTAAAAATCTAAACATTTTCTGTAGCTATAATTGAAGCTAACTGAATAAGGTTACTACATATTGAGATAACTATGTGTTTACCCCTAGTTCCGCAGACTAAATCAATTAACCACCTACATTAATTTGTAATAGACTATGAATATTGCACAAAAGAATGGCTCTAATCTATAGTAGATACCGAATAACTAGCCGCCTTTACTAAATATATGAAAAAATAATGAAGTTCATCTATAGTAGGTGGTACGACCGACATAATTAAAATGAGCCGTAATAATGTAATAGTAGCCATTACCGAATGTAATTGTGTTATACCTATAGATCCTATAGAGTATACTGTACAGAGTAATTATAAAAAAATGACACGAATAAATCTGTATAGTAGATAACAGAGTTAATTAAAATACAGAATAAGCTTAGAGGTAGATACAGTGAGTAAAGTTAAAATACCGGAATAATCTATATAGTAGCGTACAGAGTAATTAAAAAGTACGTGAATACTCTATAGTCGCTTTGTATGATACACACATCATTAAAATACTGACTACATCTATCAGTAGAATTACAGGCATAATTAAAATACTGAATAATCTATAGTAGATACAGAATAATTAAAATACTGAATAATCTATAGTAGATACAGAGTAATTAAAATACTGAATAATCTATAGTAGATACAGAGTAATTAAAATACGAGCTAGACTCTATAGTAGAATACTGAATAGAGAGATAAAATACTGAATAATTGAAAAAATTGAATTCATCTATAGTAGATAGCGAGGATAATAATAAAATAACAGATATAACTCTATAGTAGAATATCCGAGCATGTAGCCTTAAAATAACCGAATAATCTATAGTAGATACAGAATAATTAAAATACCGAATAATCTATAGTAAATACCGAATAATTAAAATACTGAATAATTAAAATACTGAATCATCTATAGTAGATACCGAATAATTAAAATACCGAATAATCTATAGTAGATACCGAATAATTAAAATACCGAATAATCTATAGTAGATACTGAATAAGATCCGATACAAATACAAATACAGAAAAAAGTAGGAAAAAAAGCTAAAACAGTACACAAAAGACGGTGCTACAGGAAAGGCTGCCACTCACAGCGGCGCCACACACTGGTCACTTAATTAAAATATTGAATAATCTATAGTAGATACTGAATAATTAAAATGCTAAATAATCTATAGTAGATACACTATTGTGTTCAGCAATCACCTTTCGATCCAGGCATGTTTAGTAGATTTAGCGAGCTGCAGACTGCAAACATTAATCATCTGCTCTCTCTCATACGTCAGTCAAAGTCAATCTGAGCCTAATTTCGATATTGTTTCACAGTACACACACACACACACACACACACACACACACACACACACATACACCTACAAGACCAACAAGCCACCCTCATTCACTTTCTTCTCTTGTTGAACTAAAGTTTAAAGTACCAAATAATTCAGTTAAAGCAATCACCAGAATTAAGATGGTGTTTCCATCCCGAGAGGGCTGGACATTGTCTTAGATGTGTGTGTTGTACTGAAGAGAGGACAAAAAGCAGAGAAACATAGAGATGAGAAAAGTGGTGAGAGACGATGAGAGATGATGCGAGAGAGAGAGAGTAGAGAAAGAGAGAGAGTGTGTAATGATGCTGGTGATGATGACTGCTTGAGATAATATCAGGATAGTGATGGTAATGATGCTGGTGATGATGCTGAGATAATATCAGGATAGTGATGGTAATGATGCTGGTGATGATGCTGAGATAATATCAGGACAGTGATGGTAATGATGCTGGTGGTGATGATGCTGAGATAATATCAGGATAGTGATGGTAATGATGCTGGTGGTGATGATGCTGAGAATAAATAGTCATGGTTAATGACTGGTGATAGGCTGAGATGATCAGGACAGTGATGGTATATGATGCTGGTGATGATGCTGAAGATAATATCAGGATAGTGATGGTAATGATGCTGTTTGATGTTGGTGATGATGCTGAAGTGATAATATCAGGATAGTGAAAAAGATGTAGTGATGATGATGATATGGTGATGATGCTGAAATAATATCAGGATAGTGATGTAATGATGAGATGGTGGTGCTGATGCTGCGATAATATCAGGACAGTGATGGTAATGATGCTGGTGGTGATGATGCTGAGATAATATCAGGACAGTGATGGTAATGATGCTGGTGGTGATGCTAGGAGATAATATCAGGATAGTAGTGTGGTCCAAATTATGCTGGTGATGATGCTGGGATAATATCAGGGCAGTGATGGTAATGATGCTGGTGGTGATGCTGAGATAATATCAGGATAGTGATGGTAATGATGCTGGTGATGACGATGCTGAGATAATATCAGGATAGTGATGGTAATGATGCTGGTGATGATGCTGAGATAATATCAGGATAGTGATGGTAATGATGCTGGTGGTGATGCTGAGATAATATCAGGATAGTGATGGTAATGATGCTGGTGATGATGATGCTGAGATAATATCAGGATAGTGATGGTAATGATGCTGGTGATGATGCTGGGATAATATCAGGACAGTGATGGTAATGATGCTGGTGGTGATGCTGCAAGAAAATATCAGGATAGTGATGGTAATGATGCTGAGATAATATCAGGATAGTGATGGTAATGATGCTGGTGATGATGCTGAGATAATATCAGGATAGTGATGGTAATGATGCTGGTGGTGATGATGCTGAGATAATATCAGGATAGTGATGGTAATGATGCTGGTGATGATGCTGAGATAATATCAGGACAGTGATGGTAATGATGCTGGTGATGATGCTGAGATAATATCAGGATAGTGATGGTAATGATGCTGGTGATGATGCTGGGATAATATCAGGATAGTGATGGTAATGATGCTGGTGGTGATGATGCTGGGATAATATCAGGATAGTGATGGTAATGATGCTGGTGGTGATGATGCTGAGATAATATCAGGATAGTGATGGTAATGATGCTGGTGGTGATGATGCTGAGATAATATCAGGATAGTGATGGTAATGATGCTGGTGATGATGCTGAGATAATATCAGGACAGTGATGGTAATGATGCTGGTGGTGATGATGCTGAGATAATATCAGGATGGTAATGATGACTGGTGTGATGATGCTTGATATAATATCAGCGACAGTGCTGGTGATGATGCTGAGATAATATCAGGACAGTGATGGTAATGATGCTGGTGATGATGCTGGGATAATATCAGGACAGTGATGGTAATGATGCTGGTGGTGATGATGCTGGGATAATATCAGGATAGTGATGGTAATGATGCTGGTGATGATGCTGGGATAATATCAGGACAGTGATGGTAATGATGCTGGTGGTGATGATGCTGAGATAATATCAGGATAGTGATGGTAATGATGCTGGTGATGATGCTGGGATAATATCAGGATAGTGATGGTAATGATGCTGGTGATGATGCTGAGATAATATCAGGATAGTGATGGTAATGATGCTGGTGATGATGCTGAGATAATATCAGGATAGTGATGGTAATGATGCTGGTGATGATGCTGAGATAATATCAGGACAGTGATGGTAAATTGGTGATGTTATGTCAAGGATAGGATAGTGATGGTAATGATGCTGGTGATGATGCTGAGATAATATCAGGATAGTGATGGTAATGATGCTGGTGATGATGCTGAGATAATATCAGGACAGTGATGGTAATGATGATGGTGGTGATGATGCTGGGATAATATCAGGACAGTGATGGTAATGATGCTGGTGATGATGCTGGGATAATATCAGGATAGTGATGGTAATGATGCTGGTGATGATGCTGGGATAATATCAGGATAGTGATGGTAATGATGCTGGTGATGATGCTGGGATAATATCAGGATAGTGATGGTAATGATGCTGGTGGTGATGATGCTGGGATAATATCAGGACAGTGATGGTAATGATGCTGGTGGTGATGCTGAGATAATATCAGGATAGTGATGGTAATGATGCTGAGAGGTCAGTGACAGTGATGCTGAGGATAATATCAGGCTATAGTGATGGTAATGATGCTGGTGGTGATGCTGAGATAATATCGGATAGTGATATCATGGATGCCTTGCGTGATGATGCCGCTGGGATAATATCAGGATAGTGATGGTAATGATGCTGGTGATGATGCTGAGATAATATCAGGATAGTGATGGTAATGATGCTGGTGGTGATGATGCTGGGATTATATCAGGACAGTGATGGTAATGATGCTGGTGATGATGCTGAGATAATATCAGGATAGTGAATAGTGATGGACAGTAGATGATGATGCTGGGTGATGATGCTGGGATAATATCAGTGATTAGTGATTGCTGTGTGTATAATGAGATGATGCAGGGTGATGATGCTGTTGGTGGGATATAATATCAGGATAGTGATGGTAATGATGCTGGTGAAAATGCTGAGATGTG
>JAMWET010004529.1:12500-87500 GCA_024036415.1 Prochilodus magdalenae
GGTGGTTAAGTATTCACTAAAGCCACATTTGAGCTCGTTAATAAGACGACCAATGAGAGAATCAGTGCTAATTACAGGGGTAATTAATGACGGGATTCTCCATTAAGGTGCTTCTGCTAGAGTCTAATTAAGATGCACATCAGCAGAAGTGGGTTCCTGCCCTCAGGCCGCTCCTGCTAGATGGTCCACAGAACTGAACTTGGTTTAATCGTTAAAACTCTACAGCTGTAGATCTCCAAAAGTCGCTTGTCCCATAAACATCTAGCACACATCATCACTGCTGAAAGAAAAGAAAGTATCTCCAAAAGAACGACCTTACAGGAGAGGACAAAAACCCAATTCAGCTTTAATGCAAGTCAATGGAACCAGATATTTTACCAGTCTCATTTCTGGGCTCATTTCTGTTGTTCCCTTCATCCTGAAATGATCACACAGTGTAAACAGCAGCTGCTGTGACCAAATGATCCGGAAACGTTAAAATCAACAAAAACTGAGAATGACATGTTTTCATTGGACGGTGATGCTATAAAATGTCTAGGAAAAACTTACATTATCATTTACGGCATTTGGCTGACGCTCTTATCCAGAGCGACTTACAAGGTTAACTGTATTACAGGTGGGCCAGTGTAGTGTTAGGAGTCTTGCCCAAGGACTCTTATTGGTGTAGCACAGCGTAGTCACCCAGACTGGGATTCGAACCCCAGTCTCCCACATGTGGTGTTGAAGGCTCTCTGGGTAGTGGGGCTATCCGCTGAGCTACACCAGTAGTGGACCACTACCCACTTAGTTGAACGTGTTTTTAGATTTTCAGCCTGAATGTGAAACAGACTGAGTGGTTTACTTGGGGAGGAGTCCTAGCTGAGTGTCTGGTTGTGGTGTCGAGGTTTACCAAATGGCGTTTGGCAAAGCTACTATAAATATAACTGAACACACTAATTATGTACCAACGTTAACAACACTATATCCACTGAGGTCCCAGGACTGGTTTGTCCGCCTCGGTACAGTACATGCTTCCAATGGCCTACTGGCAAACCACACGCCCTCTGAGTCTGATATGTAATGCTGGCGATGGTAGAAGAGTGGTCAGTCTGAAGAGCATGGATCCTTCCACCATGAACGGATTAAAATAAACCGATTAAAACTCATTTAAAGACTAAACCTCATCACAGAACTATCATACAGCTCGCCTCAGACATCAGACAGCAGATATCTAACCATTTCATGCAATAACTTTCTGTGAGGGAGCTTTTAGAGGTGGACGTCTGCTTCCCATCACTGTGTAGTAAATCTGACATGCAAAGTTCTCCACACCGAAGCACCTCACATCAGACATCACAGCTGCATTGGCCTTGTAGCTTCAGTGCTGCTACACAACTACACACCAATCATGGTTTGCTAGACCACATTTGAGAGACTAAACTGCGACTCTAAGACTTCGTCCTTCTTGGTGGTATGCTGACGTTACCCTGGATACCGTGGCTCTTGATACATCACAAAGACTTGCTGTCTTGGTCACAGATGCGCCAGCAAGACGTGCACCAGCAATCTGTCCTCTTTTGAACTCTGGTATGTCCCCCATAATGCTGTGTGCATTGCAGTATTTTGAGCAGAACTGTGCTCTTACCTGCTAACTGAACCTTCACACTCTGCTCTTACTGGTGCAATGTGCAATTAATGAAGATTGGCCACCAGGCTGGTCCAATTTAGCCATGAGACCCCCACACTAAAATGACAGGTGTTTCAGTTTCATTGTCCAACCCCTGTATATCTCATTTTTCATTTAGTACTCCTATTTTAATCCACTCTTTGGTTTATTCTAGTTATTTGGTTATTTATTTATTTATTTATTTATTTTAACTTAGAAAACTGTAACAATGCTTTGACAATGCAAATGTAATTTTGTCATGTGAATAAAGCAAACTTGAACTTGATTATGAAAACACTTCTGATATTTAAACACTTCCAGCATATTTTTTCAGGGCCTTCTTAAAAGTCCCTGAATGAACAGACACAAACACAGACGCAACGCTCCACCCAGCTAACAACTGTGAAACTGATACTCAGACAGGCTGTAATGAAATGAAGCACAGTGTCTGGATTAGTTCAGCTGCACGGCATCAATAAACACTCATCATCAAAAGAACAGCTGCACAACAAATAGCTGCACCTAGAAGAGTCAACCGACAGGGATGAAACTTGGTAGGGAGGTTTGACATCATGAGACATGCCAATGATTCAGACATGGTCGAGCATGTGACGTAAGCAAGGACGAGCCTCGTCGCTGTACCTGACCGACCCAATAGCCACGATCATGGACAGTCAGTGAGCAGTGGTGTCCTCCATGAGTCATCCTGTTAGTGCAGCACCATTAGCAGACGGCTGCACCACGCAGGACTCCATCCACACAGACCTTCACAACGACTGACCTTAACACCACGTCACCGTCACCAAAGACTGCAGTGGTGTCGTACCAGACTGTCATGGAGTGACTCAGAATGGCAGCGGGTCATCTTCAGTGACGAGTCCCGCTTTAGTCTTGGTGGAGACGCCCAACGAATCCGTGTGTGGAGGCACCGTGGTCAGCACCAAGATAAATGGTTTGTTGTCACACGTCCAGAAGACCTGGTGTCCCTCCACCTCTACCCCTACCGCACCATCTGCAGGAACTGTGTGAGGATGTTCAAGCTGCATGGGATGGATTATCACAGGACTCCATTAGGAACCTCTACAGCTCCATACCGAGACGTCTGGCAAACATGGCGGCCGAACTGAGAGACACTACTTCTGTATGTGTAGCCCATCCCACGCTTCCCTCTGGCCAGCTGGTCTTCAGATGATGAGTGTGTGCTTATGTAGAATACAGTATGTATAGGATCTCCCAGAGCTGGAGATTTTGTAACGGTGCGAACAGGGGCGGTGCCTTCCGGCTCAGAGTGGCGCTGCATTATGCTGCTTCTTTTGTGGAACGGAAGGAAAACAGGACTCTTGATGAAGTGTGGTGAATCGGTTCTGATGTGTAACGGCACGCTGTGTAATTATTCTACATGAGTATCAAAGCACTGCGGCTTCTCCTGAGTGCCGGCGAAGGCTGCGGCAGTTTCAGCTACAGCGACTTTAATGGAGTCGTTTATCGTAATTAAAGCGAATTAATCAAGAGTTAATAATCAGACTCTAATTAAAATGAGATAAAGAGGGATTAATGGAAACGAGACAGAGAGGGTGAGTATGCTCAGTTGAAGACGTCTGGAGAAATTGAAATTGAAAAATCTTATGGGCCGTGAGTGAGACTACAGGTCTGTTCTCAGATGGCTTGTTAGAACCGGCGCTCAGTGCATCACCTGTAGCAGGTCAGAATCATCGTCCTCTCTAGATGTTCATTGGTCAGGTTCAAGCTGTGCTTATGTACATTATCTGACCACACAGTGTTACTTTATACTTCAGCAGTTACAGACTGCTGTCTGGCTGTCTGTCTGGTCATGTCCATGTGCTGTTTGTCACTCTGCTCCATGTGCTTCTGTTTGTTTTGGTCTTTTGCTCCTCCTGTCAGCCCCCTCACCTGTTTCTGGCTCCGCCCCTTCCCAGGTGTCTCTCGTTAGCCCTTGTTGTTTTATACTCCATGTTGTGCCCTTTGTTCCCCTGCTGGTGTCTTGTGTCTATGCCCGTCGTTGTCTCCTTGTCCATAGGTTTTGTATACCTTCTGGTCTGTTGTCTCCCTCACGGTCGTTTGTCCCCATGTGAGTTTTGTAAGCTGGTTTAGTGTTTCTTAGTTTTTTACCTCTTTGGTTTTGTTTAGTCTGGAGTTGTTTGGTTTAGTTTCTTCTTGTTTGTTTGGCCATTAAAACTTGCATTTGCATCCCGTCTCCACATCCTGTCCCCATGTAACACTGTAATCCATCTGACTGACTGCATACGTTTTTAGTGGCCCTTTAATAATAATATTCATACCAATAATAAAAAATGCAGCCCATTTAAATACCACTTCCACTGTGAAAAGTGGCCGGTTTGAGCCCCAGCTTCAAAGGCCAGGTTAAAAGTGTCCTAAATAAGTGTCCTGGGTACAATATCTGCTAATGAGTCTTTCACAGACAAAGTGTCCTACAAGCCAAAGTTTACTCACATAGTAAAGTCTCAGTCAAACTCCACTACTAGCAAAAAAGTGTCCCAGCTCACGGCCCAGTCGGCTACCACAGTGTAAAGTGTCCCAGCTCACGGCCCAGTCAAACTCTGCTACCGCAGTGTATAGGGTCCCAGCTCACGGCCCAGTCAAACTCTGCTACCGCAGTGTATAGGGTCCCAGCTCACGGCCCAGTCAAACTCTGCTACCGCAGTGTAAAGTGTTCCAGCTTACGGCCCAGTCAAACTCCGCTACTACAGTGTAAAGTGTCCCAGCTCACGGCCCAGTTAAACTTAGCTACTACAGTGTAAAGTGTCCCAGCTCACGGCCCAGTCAAACTCCGCTACTACAGTGTAAAGTGTCCCAGCTCACGGCCCAGTCAAACTCTGCTACCACAGTGTGAAGTGTCCCAGCTCACGGCCCAGTCAAACTCTGCTACCACAGTGTAAAGTGTTCCAGCTCACGGCCCAGTCAAACTCTGCTACCACAGTGTAAAGTGTTCCAGCTCACGGCTCAGTCAAACTCTGCTACTACAGTGTGAAGTGTCCCAGCTCACGGCCCAGTCAAACTCTGCTACCACAGTGTAAAGTGTCCCAGCTCACGACCCAGTCAAACTCTGCTACTGCAGTGTATAGGGTCCCAGCTCACGGCCCAGTCAAACTCTGCTACCACAGTGTGAAGTGTCCCAGCTCACGACCCAGTCAAACTCTGCTACTGCAGTGTATAGGGTCCCAGCTCACGGCCCAGTCAAACTCTGCTACTGCAGTGTATAGGGTCCCAGCTCACGGCCCAGTCAAACTCCGCTACCACAGTGTGAAGTGACCCAGCTTACGGCCCAGTCAAACTCCGCTACTACAGTGTAAAGTGTCCCAGCTCACGGCCCAGTTAAACTTAGCTACTACAGTGTAAAGTGTCCCAGCTCACGGCCCAGTCAAACTCCGCTACTACAGTGTAAAGTGTCCCAGCTCACGGCCCAGTCAAACTCTGCTACCACAGTGTGAAGTGTCCCAGCTCACGGCCCAGTCAAACTCTGCTACCACAGTGTAAAGTGTTCCAGCTCACGGCCCAGTCAAACTCTGCTACCACAGTGTAAAGTGTTCCAGCTCACGGCTCAGTCAAACTCTGCTACTACAGTGTGAAGTGTCCCAGCTCACGGCCCAGTCAAACTCTGCTACCACAGTGTAAAGTGTCCCAGCTCACGACCCAGTCAAACTCTGCTACTGCAGTGTATAGGGTCCCAGCTCACGGCCCAGTCAAACTCTGCTACCGCAGTGTATAGGGTCCCAGCTCACGGCCCAGTCAAACTCCACTACCACAGTGTAAAGTGTCCCAGCTCACGACCCAGTCAAACTCTGCTACTGCAGTGTATAGGGTCCCAGCTCACGGCCCAGTCAAACTCCGCTACCACAGTGTGAAGTGTCCCAGCTCACGGCCCAGTCAAACTCTGCTACTGCAGTGTATAGGGTCCCAGCTCACGGCCCAGTCAAACTCCGCTACCACAGTGTGAAGTGACCCAGCTCACGACCCAGTCAAACTCCGCTACCACAGTGTAAAGTGTCCCAGCTCACGTCCCAGTCAAACTCCGCTACCACAGTGTAAAGTGTCCCAGCTCACGGCCCAGTCAAACTCCGCTACCACAGTGTAAAGTGTCCCAGCTCACGGCCCAGACAAACTCCGCTACCACAGTGTAAAGTGTCCCAGCTCACGGCCCAGACAAACTCCGCTACCACAGTGTGAAGTGTCCCAGCTCACGGCCCAGTCAAACTCTGCTACCGCAGTGTAAAGTGTCCCAGCTCACGACCCAGTCAAACTCCGCTACCACAGTGTGAAGTGTCCCAGCTCACGTCCCAGTCAAACTCCGCTACCACAGTGTAAAGTGTCCCAGCTCATGGCCCAGTCAAACTCCGCTACTACAGTGTAAAGTGTCCCAGCTCACGGCCCAGTCAAACTCTGCTCCCACAGTGTAAAGGTGTCCCAGCTCATGGCCAAGTCAAACTCTGCAACCACAGTGTAAAGTGTCCCAGCTCACGGCCCAGTCAAACTCTGCTACCGCAGTGTATAGGGTCCCAGCTCACGGCCCAGACAAATTCTGAAAACTGTCTCAGCTCATTGGTGGGAGGTCAAAAGATGGGATGTCTCCTGGCTTGCAGCCCCTCGCCTGATTTGAAAGTACTTTCTTTTCGTCTATTTCCTTTTCTCAGTACGAGCTTCTTGACAATGACGCATCCTTTCAGACGGACAGAAACACCTGTGGATGTTTTTAGATCTGAAGCAAAAGTGCAGCTTGATTTCCTCCTCTCTCTCAAAGATGAAAGCTTTAAGTCCTGCTTATCTTATGAAGACCACTCTGGTGGTCTACAACAACAATCAAGGCATGAATTTTTTATATATGACTATATTTCACTCTTATTTCTTCATTTCCTACCGACTTGCAATGCAATTTTTATGCTAAATCTCACTGTGTTACCTGTCATTTCATCACCGACCTTCTGATGTTCTTCTTCTTCCCTCAAACACACATAGTATGTACCTCAGGATTGTGTGTGTATTAAAGGTTAAGGACTTTCTTAAGTCTTATGCTAATTCTTTGGCATGGATTCGGTAAAGGCCTTCTGAATATGCAAATAAGGCTCAGTCAAACTCCAAAAGTGAAAGCGGAAAAAAGAGTTTGCGGAAGTCTTTTTATCTGCTGCCAGGTGTGGGAGTGAATGTGTGTTATATTCAGATGTCGTTCCTGTCCTTTCCTCTCATGCTGACTGCTTATTCATGACGATATCTCAATGGCTGCTAAAAAGACCAGACTGAAATTTGAATGGGCAGCTGAGCCCAGAGCACACTGACCCATCACTCGCGTACCAACTCCAGCATGCAAATGCTATGGTTCTAGAAAAACTTGCAAGTTAAATAAAGCCGTGTGAAAGGGAAGAACGGTATAGAACAGTGCGGACAGACAGAACCTTATGGAACAGCACAGCAGGCAGTTGCAAGTTTGATTGTGAACTGCCACTCTGGTAAAGTTTATGAAATACCAAAATTTAACCGGGTGCACCAAGTAACAGTTTTAACGTAGCTATAACAAATAACTAGAACTTAAACCTGCACATACTTTACAGTAGGTGTTCTGCCATAAAAAAAAAAATTGGGGTTCGCTGGGTGATGTGTGGGTTTTTTTGTGTTTGGTAGAGAATGTTGACTTTGTCTATGTTTGCTGAAGGAGATTTAGTTTGCTGTTTGTTGGGGAGCCGTTCTTTTTGTAGGAGAATTTTGTGTTTGTTGATGATGTTAGAACTTATGTTTGTTGGAGAATGTTGGGGCTTGGTCATTTGCTACAGAACACAGAGTTTGTTGGTGTCTGTTGGAAACACTGGGCTTGTTGTTTGTTGGAGAACAGGTGAGTTGGCTGGTGGTTGTTGACAAAGTTTTGGGTCTATTGGTGTTTACTGGAGAACCAAAAGACTTGCTCTGAGAACTTTTTGGTTTGTGGGTGTATGTTGGAGAATGTTGGGGTTTGGTCATTTGCTACAGAGCACTGGGTTTGTTGGTGTCTCTTGGAAAGTACTGAGTTTGCTGTTCGTTGGAGAACCATTGAGTTGGCTGGTGGCTGTTGACAAATGTTTGGGTCTATTCGTGTTTACCGGAGAACCAAAAGACTTTCTCTGAGAACTTTTTGGTTTGTTGGTGTATGTTGGAGAATGTTGGGGTTTGGTCATTTGGTACAGAACATTGGGTTTGTTGGTGTCTTCTAGAAAGTACTGGGTTTGCTGTTCGTTGGAGAACCATTAAGTTGCCTGGTGGCTGTTGACGAATGTTTGGGTGTATTGGTGTTTACCAGAGAACCAAAAGACTTTCTCTGAGAACTTTTAGGTTTGTAGATGTTTGGTGGAGAATGTTTGGGTTTGTGGTAGTTTGTTACAGAACACAGGGTGTGTGGTAGCTGTTGGAAAAAAGCACTGGTTTTGCTGTTTGTTGGAGAACAATCGAGGTCGCTGGTGGTTTTTAGACAAATGTTTGTGTGTATTGGCGTTTATGGTTCTTTCGCTGTTGGTCTCTTTGTCTTTTTATGCCAAATCCTTTACTCTGTTGGGCAATTAGCTCAACCTTGTACGTGTCATTGTAGATATATTTCCAGCTTAATCTTCATGAAAAGCTATTATGCCAAACACAAAGACAGTTATGCGTGAAAAGAAAAGACTAAATAGCTCCCTTGTTCATTCTCCTTCTCCATATCCATCATGTTTTATTAGAAGGAGGGCAGCATTAGCAAAACAAATAGCAGGTGTGTGTAACAAGTATTGATGAGGAAGTGCTGTGGAGATCACAACAGGCTGCTGTGTTGAGTTGGAACAGTGGTAGAACACTAGCTTTGATACTTATATGAAGTATCATATCGCTAAAACAGTAACATAGTAAAGAACTGGACACTCATATGAATGCAGATAGAACTTTCTAGAACAGTCTGAATGGGGATAATTCTATGTAGAACAATGTAAATTATAAGCGTGAATGGAAGGAACATTCTAGAGCAGGTTACAATGCATAGATAACTTCCTTGAGGTGTGAACAGGGGGTCATTCTAGAAGAATGTAAGTAAATGAAAACATTCCAGAACACTGTGAATGATAAGAACATTCTAGAGCATTTTACAATGCATAGATAACTTTCTTGAGGTATGGACAGGGGTAATTCTAGAAGAATGTATGTGCAAGAGAACATTCTAGAATTGTGTGAAAGGGGGTCATTATAGAAGAATGTAAATGAAGGAGAACATTCTAGAACAGTGTGAATGGGGGGGTCATTGTAGAAGAATGTAAATGAAGGAGAACATTCTAGAACAGTGTGAATGGGGGGGTCATTGTAGAAGAATGTAAGTGAAGGGGAACGTTCTAGAACAGTGTGAATGGGGGGTCCACTGTAGAAGAATGTAAGTGAAGGGGAACGTTCTAGAACAGTGTGAATGGGGGGTCCACTGTAGAAGAATGTAAGTGAAGGGGAACGTTCTAGAACAGTGTGAATGGGGGGTCATTATAGAAGAATGTAAGTGAAGGAGAACGTTCTAGAACAGTGTGAATGGGGTATCATTGTAGAAGAATGTAAGTGAAGGGGAATGTTCTAGAACAGTGTGAATGGGGTGGTCACTGTAGAAGAATGTTCTAGAACAGTGTGAATGGGGTGGTCACTGTAGAAGAATGTTCTAGAACAGTGTGAATGGGGTGGTCACTGTAGAAGAATGTTCTAGAACAGTGTGAATGGGGTGGTCACTGTAGAAGAATGTTCTAGAACAGTGTGAATGGGGTGGTCACTGTAGAAGAATGTTCTAGAACAGTGTGAATGGGGGTCATTGTAGAAGAATGTTCTAGAACAGTGTGAATGGGGTGGTCACTGTAGAAGAATGTAAGTGAAGGGGAACGTTCTAGAACAGTGTGAATGGGGTATCATTGTAGAAGAATGTAAGTGAAGGGGAATGTCCTAGAACAGTGTGAATGGGGGGGTCACTGTAGAAGAACGCAAGTGAAGGGTAACGTTCTAGAACAGTGTGAATGGGGTGGTCACTGTAGAAGAATGTTCTAGAACCGCGTGAATGTGTAAAAAGAACATTAGTTATTAAATGACATGTTTGAATAGACCTGTCTGGTATCTGACACACACACACACCAGGGGGCTCCCATCACCACCACTGTAAATAAATCAGAGTCGTTACCTTCCTCCACAGTCCTCCATTTCACACTCTGAGTGACTTACGCAGAAGAAAATCTGTGGAATTTCCCTTTCCACCGCTGAGCACCTGCAGCTCTCTCTCTCTCTCTCGCTCAGGAGACACACCACACTCCATCCTTAACTGCTGTGTCCTCTTCAATACCTTCCGTCAATAACATGCAGTAATTTCTGCCCACATTAATGATCTGATTCCAGCGTGTTCTCTTTGAGGTCTGAGTGGGCGTCGTGCCTGAACATCGGAAATGTCACCGATAATGAAGTGTTCGAACATCTCTCCTTTCCTTTCTTCTCCTCTCTCTCTCTCTACATCTCTTTTACTCAGACCTGCCTGTTCTCACTGTATTCACAATAAAAACACACACACTCATGAAGTCCCTCAGTGACCAATACTGAACATCCTGGGTGCAGTCACATGACAAAGTGTGAACTTGTGAACATTGGAGAACATTCTAGAACTGTGTGGATGGGAGATACATTCTAGAACTGCGTGGATGGGAGATACATTCTAGAACTGTGGGGAGGGGAGAACATTCTAGAACTGCGTGGATGGGAGATACATTCTAGAACTGTGGGGAGAGGAGAAACATTCTAGAACTGCGTGGAGGGGAGAACATTCTAGAACTGCGTGGAGGGGAGATACATTCTAGAACTGTGGGGAGAGGAGAAACATTCTAGAACTGTGTGGATGGGAGAAACATTCTAGAACTGTGGGGAGGGGAGAAACATTCTAGAACTGTGTGGATGGGAGATACATTCTAGAACTGTGGGGTCCAGAGGAGAAAACGTTCTAGAACTGTGAATGGGGGGTCCACTGTAGGAATGGGAGATACATTCTAGAAAGTGTGAATGGGGGGGAGAGGAGAAACATTCTAGAACTGTGGGGAGAGGAAGTAAAACACGTTCTAGAACTGCGTAAAAAGGAGGGGAAAACATTCTAGAATAACTGCGTGGATGGGACCATACATTCACCACCACTGTAAATAAATCAGAACTGCGTGGAGGGGAGATTACATTCTAGAACTGTGGGGATTACCCCTTTACATTCTAGAACTGCGTCTCTGGGAGATACAGTGTCTCTTCAAACTGTGTCAAAAACAGAGGAGCAGAAACATTCTAGAACTGTGTGGATGGGAGAAACATTCTAGAACTGTGATAATGAAGGGTTCGAACATTCTAGAACTGTGTCTCCTGGGGAGATACATTCTAGAACTGTGTTCTCACTGGGAGAATAAAAAACACATTCTAGAACTGTACTGGGGGTGGAGATACATGACAAAGTGTGAACTTGTGAACTGTGGGGAGGGGAGATACATTCTAGAACTGTGTGGATGGGAGATACATTCTAGAACTGTGGGGAGGGGAGAAACATTCTAGAACTGTGGGGAGAGGAGAAACATTCTAGAACTGTGGGGAGAGGAGAAACATTCTAGAACTGTGGGGAGAGGAGAAACATTCTAGAACTGTGTGGATGGGAGATACATTCTAGAACTGTGGGGAGAGGAGAAACATTCTAGAACTGTGTGGATGGGAGATACATTCTAGAACTGTGGGGAGGGGAGATACATTCTAGAACTGTGTGGATGGGAGATACATTCTAGAACTGTGGGGAGGGGAGAAACATTCTAGAACTGTGCAAAAGGGGAGAAACATTCTAGAACTGTGCGAAAGGGGAGAAACATTCTAGAACTGTGCGAAAGGGGAGAAACATTCTAGAACTGTATGGAGGGGAGAAACATTCTAGAACTGTGCGAAAGGGGAGAACATTTTAGAACTGTGTGAAAGGGGAGAACATTCTAGAACTGTATGGAGGGGAGAAACATTCCAGAACTGTGTGAAAGGGGAGAACATTCTAGAACTGTATGGAGGGGGGGAAACATTCCAGAACTGTGTGAAAGGGGAGAACATTGTAGAACTGTGAGAATAGGGGAGAACATTCTAGAACTGTATGGAGGGAAGAAACATTCTAGAACTGTGAGAATAGGGGAGAACATTCTAGAACTGTATGGAGGGGGGGAAACATTCCAGAACTGTGTGAAAGGGGAGAACATTGTAGAACTGTGAGAATAGGGGAGAACATTCTAGAACTGCGTGGAGGGGAGAAACATTCTAGAACTGCGTGGAGGGGAGATACATTCTAGAACTGCGTGGAACATTGGAGAACTATGAATTTACTGAGCTGAGAAATGTGATGGTGTGCTTCTGGTAGCTGAAAATAGAAAAGTACACTTTTGAAAAAAACTATTATTTACCTTTCTGACAAAAACTTTATCAGATCAAATTTTTTTTTTAACTTTTGTGTAAAATTTTTAACATTTAATTAATTTTACAGGGCTCTGTTTTGTTTGGTTGTTGTTTAGCTTTAAACAGGCTGTTCTTTACTGTGTTGCCTTTGCGTTGCCTGTATATGTGTATGCCTATATACAGTATGTCACTTAAGATATTAAAAATGTAATTTTATTCTGTTTGCAAATGAATATATAATTATGCAAAAACATCTTTTACATTTTTCTATTGCTTGTTTTCCAATTAAATAGACTTTTTACTGGTGACTGAATGGGCTGCTTTACTAATGTTCACGTATACCATCAAACTCCTTTAAAATACCCTGAGTCATAGTTCTACATTCCTATCATATTGTATCACATGCTGTTGATCTTTAAACAATTTAAACAAACTGACCTAAAAATAAAAGAGCTTTGAGAACCGGGGTAAACGACAGTAAAGACTAAAACCCCTGTTATTAAAGATGGATGTACCTGTATACCTGTATGCTGTATACAAGCAGACCATTCCGGACATTCAGGGGTGGGAATGGTGTGGATATCTCGAAAACTGCTAGCTACATACATAGAAATATGGTCATCAGTGCTATTAAAATTACACATGACACATCATTAAGATTCACTGGGAATATACTAAAGTATATATGCACATGCCAATACAAATATACATTACAGGTACGTCATATAATTCTTTATACCTGGGAGTGCGAATTAGCACACTTACATTAATGAGTTTATTAATAACTAATGATAGAAGTCCTACTGAAGTTCAATAATAGCACTAATGATGTATATTTAGCATAATAACTACACAGTTATACATGAAAATAGCACACGTTCCGTTTATTAACCATAAGTGGAGGGAAGCATAATTAGTAGAATCAAATGAATTGGGTCTACCTGGGCATACCTGGACATACCTGGACATACCTGGACATCATGATGGAACTATAACACTGATTGGACAAACCAGCCTTCTTCAAACCTCGCACATGTGATTTTTCAGTTCCTAGAAATCATACAGCTTCTCTTTGGTCCTAGAAGAAGGCCCTGAGGACCACGGGAGATTTCCGTTCTTCTAAAGCCCCGGTGTTTCTGATATCTCCTCTCACACACATGCACACACAAAGACATACCTCTCCCTCTGGCAACATAAGACCAAAGCTCTCTCGCTTTCTGTCCCTTGAGACCTAATTCTCTCTTTGTCTGAACATCTGGAGGCAATTACCTAAGCGGTGTGTGTGTGTGTCACAGGAACCCAGCTTTACACCAAATCAGCGTTTCCTACACAAAACCTCAAGAGAGCCTGAGATTTCACTGCAGCCATCAAAACAACCCGCCCTCTCCGTTCATTAGGAAATCACACCATCACTGAGCCTGGCTGAGAGGGAAACTTCACGCCTCAAGCTGGAACTGTGCTCTCCTCCAGCAGGTGCATCTCCACTGAGTCTACTGCCACCTAGTGCCCAGACAGTAAACTCACCACCACTCAAAGGGCGAGACCCAGTTCCACTGGTGTACAGCGCAGTTAGGAATGTCAAAGTGGAGTACACTCATAAACCCACAATGCACACTTAGAACCTATAGATATCTGAGTATGCTAATGATGTTGTCCCACAATGCAATGGGAAAACAGAAAAGGTGGAGCTACTCATGTCTGGAGAATCCAGAAAAATTGGCAGGCGATGATGCAATGGTGGCTGCAGTGATGCCTGCGATGGTGGTTGCGGTGGTGGCAGGACCAGAAATGGTGTATCAATGTGAACTCACTCCAGATCTGTCCAAACCGCCTGTAGAATAACTGCGTCTCAGTAAATAATGGGTTCATTTGTTTGTGTTTTGGTAGAAAAGCTCCACCCAAAAGCTCCACCCATGAGTCCAGCTTGGTATGATGTAAGCCTCACCACTTCTGGTTAGTAGTAGTGCGCTTCTGTTGTGTGTGCTAGCCTGCAGAACTCATACTATGAACATTAACACCGAGTACATACTGTAGTGTGTGTAGTGCACCACTGAGACGCAGCCCATGTTCTACAGGTTGTTATTGTATTTGCCCACCATTAAGGTTCTCCTTGTCTAGTGCTGTGGGGGCCTCACCTGCACCCTGCACGCCCATCCGACGATCCTGCTATTTAATCACAGACTGATCAGACATCTCTTCCTCTGCCTCACAAACACTCAACACTTCTACTAACACACTCAGCGCTTCTACTAACACACTCAACACTCCTCCTAACACACTCAACACTTCTACTAAAACACTCAACGTTTCTCCTAATAACACTCAAAACTTCTACAAACACACTCAGCGCTTCTACTAACACACTCAACACTCCTCCTAACACACTCAACACTTCTACTAACACACTCAACGTTTCTCCTAATAACACTCAACACTTCTAACACACTCAACACTTCTACAAACACACTCAGTGCTTCTAATAACACACTCAACACTCCTCCTAACACACTCAACACTTCTACTAACACACTCAACATTTCTCCTAATAACACTCAACACTTCTAACACACTCAACACTACTACAAACACACTCAGCGCTTCTATTAACACACTCAACACTTCTACTAAAACACTCAACACTTCTACTAACACACTCAACGTTTCTCCTAATAACACTCAGCGCTTCTACTAACACACTCAATACTTCTCTTAACACACTCAACACTTCTCTTAACACACTCAATACTTCTCTTTACACACTCAACACTTCTACTAACACACTCAACACTTCTCTTAACACACTCAACACTTCTCCTAAAAACACTCAACACTTTTTTCTGGCATTTAGCTGACGCTCTTATCCAGAACGACTTACAAGGTTAATCACATTACAGGTAGGCCAATGTAGTGTTAGGAGTCTTGCCCAAGGACTCTTATTGGTGTAGCACAGCTTCACCCAGACCGGGATTCGAACCCCAGTCTCCCACGTGTGGTGGTGGCTACTTGGTGGCTAGTGGTGTTATCCGCTGAGCTACACCAACCACTTCTCTTAACACACTCAACACTTCTCTTAACACACTCAACACTTCTCTTAACACACTCAATACTTCTCTTAACACACTCAACACTTCTCCTAAAAACACTCAACACTTCTCTTAACACACTCAACACTTCTCCTAATAACACTCAACACTTCTCTTAACACACTCAATACTTTTCTTAACACACTCAACACTTCTCCTAAAAACACTCAACACTTCTTCTAACATACTCAACACTTCTCCCAACACACCCAATACTCTTCCTAACACATTCAACACTCCTCCTAAAACACTCTAAAGCATTTCTAACACATATTCTTTCTAATAGACTATCACCATCATCTTCCATCAAACAGTTACTGACAGTATTCCCAGAATTCCATGTTTTGGTTTATGAACCCAATACAAATATCATAATCATTTTATAGGGGCTTGAAGAACTTTTAACAGGCTGCTAATTATTATTCTGTTGCCTTAGTTTCACTTAGAAAGTCAAAAAACTTGTCTTTTTATGTAAATCTTTTTTCATCCATTTACTCATTACCTTTTCATTCATTCATCCATTCATTCATTCCAGCAACTTCATTTTAAATAGACCTGGGTTTGTTCTGAGCACCCGTCTGGATCTGGGCCGAACACACATAATTAACCACACTGTCTCTGTGTAACGAGCAGCTCCAGCTGGAGCCGAGCCAGGCCGATAACACCGGGCCATCGCTGGCCGGGCTGCTTCATATGGAGAGCTGCATGGGGATAATGATGATGATCTTGCAGGTGAATTTTCGGTGAAACCAAGCCGTCTACAAAAGCTGAAAGATGGGAACGTAGTCCGTGAGGAGATCCTCGGGCATGCCAAAATAATAAAACGACGCTTCTCTTTTCGCTGAAATGACCCGGATTCACTTCCTGACAGCCACGAAACGCACAACGTGGAACTGTTTATATCCACTCCGGTGAGCGGGCTACAGAACACCTGCAGGACTGCTTTGTATACCACTCCAACGGAACGTGTTCATGGTTGTGACATCACAACTCAAACTGAGGCATGAACAAGGGCCAGTGGTGGGTCCGTTAAAGGGCAGCTCACACTGGAAGCATTTCTGCTTCAGTTCCAACCAACTCGGCTAGGTTCACGCCTGAGTGGTCTCCTCCTTCAGCTGCACTTTCCACTCATAGCATTAACTAACAGAAGTCCGGAGGCACCATGAACTTGTCATCATTATCTTGAGATCTCAAGATAAGTTGTGATTTTGAGATCACAATATAATTAAGTCACCAAGACGAAGTCAGAGTCATTCCGAGTGGTTTGGTACGAAGTGCCCAGTTCTAGAGTAACCTGGAACCTAGAGAAACCAATCAGAACTGTGGACAGTGGTGCTGAATGGAACCAGACGTCCACCGGTAAAAGCTCCCTCACAGAAAGTTGAGATATAAAAGGGGGTATGAATACACTGCCTGATGTCTGAGATTCTAGATTGGAGAGGACGCTTTTAGCCTACGAAGTGGTTGGTGTGGCTCAGTGCATAAGACCACTACCCACCAGGGAGCTACCACACCATCTGGGAGATGGGCGTCAGAATCTCGGTCTGGGTTACTACTAGTCCTTGGGCAAGACTCCGGACACCACATTGGCCTCCCTCTAATAAGTCGCTCTGGATAAGAGCATCAGCTAAATGCCATAATGTAAATGTGTATCTTCATAGTGGAGGGATACGTGCAGGGTGTTGGGAGGCAAAGTAGTTCCTAATGAAAACAGGTTCTGACTATTCTACCATCCTCAGCATTCCCTGTAACCACTCAGACGACGCCTGTAGGTTCACTGCTCGGTGTAATAGTAAATAAATGGCTATATTAGTGTTCTAGACATGGAGAACCCTGGTTCCCACCACCACCACAAGGAACCACTTCACATGAAAGCAGGTGGAATCCTCTCAGTTCCTGTATAAGGATTACGCCATTCAGCTCCCCCCCCAAGTGCTGCCAGGGATGTGAAGCGCTGCCTTTGAGATAAACCGCCCCACGTCATTATTCCCTCCCTGTGGAACAGCGCTGATTCAGAAGCAGTGTGGGTTGGTGGTCTTTTACTCAGTGTTGCGTAAGATCTGGTTTGGGGTCCAGGCAGCAGCAGAAATGAAGGAGGCGAGTGCTTCGCCGAAGGACATGGGAGCAGGTGTCAGGAGAAGAGCTCATGCGTTAGCCTGCCCACCTCTGGCACTGTGTCAGTGTCGTTTAGTGCAAACCGAGAGCCGGACCAGCTGCCCTCTGGACCAGTAGGACCTTGTGCGGGGTCATTGCCAGCTGTGCTCCTGATTCTATTACTGACATACGTCTTCAGAATTATATTACCTCTCCTTGATTTAAATGTCTACACCGTTTCCATGGGAATAACGTACAGTCGAACATGGAAAACACATAAGGACACACAAGAACACTAGGGTATTGTTCTGTACAGTATACTGCACACACACACACACACACACACACACATATATAGCAGAACACAGGTACAGACTGTAGTCCATCTGTTTCTCTGTATACTCTATTACCCTGTTCTTCAATGGTCAGGACCCCCACAGGACCACCACAGAGCAGGTATGATGCCCAGGTGGATCATTCTCAGCACTGCAGTGACACTGATATGGTGGTGGTGTGTTAGTGTGTGGTGTGCTGGTGTGAGTGTATCTGACACAGCAGTGCTGCTGGACAACACAGTGTCACTGCTGGACTGAGGATCGTCCGCCAACAGTGCCCTGTGGGCTGTGTCCTGTGGGCACTGGTGAAGGACTAGAGGATGACCAACACTGCACTGTGCAGCAGCAGATGAGCTATCGTCTCTGACTGTCCATCTACAAGGTGGACCAGCGAGGTAGGAGTGTCTAATAGAGTGGACAGTGAGTGGACACAGTGTCTCAACACTCCAGCAGCACCACACACACTAACACACCACCACCACGTCAGTGTCACTGCAGTGCTGAGAATGATCCACCACCCACATACTACCTGCTCTGTGGTGGTCCTGTGGGGGTCCTGACCATTGAAGAACAGGGTAATAGAGTACATAGAGAAACAGATGGACTACAGTCTGTACCTGTAGAGCTACGGAGTGTCTTATAGGGTCAGTGGAGCTGATAAACTGGACAGTGAGTGCAGATACAAGGAGGTGGTTTTAAATGTTATGCCTGATGGGTGGTTCTATATACCCTTGATGTTCCACAGTATTATACTTCTGCCATATCTTTCTAAACTTTTGACCGGCAGTGTAGTTAGATAGGTTAGCTCTAGTCTTCTGCTGCCCCCTAGTGTTGGTCAGCTGTAGAGAGAACAATAGTCTCAGCATCAGGCTCAGAAGCTTCTCCGGTTAATAACAGTGGGTCCCAAAGTTTGGGAGGCCAAAGCACATCATTTACGGTGGGCCAAGGGGAGGAGATCACACTACATACACTGTATTTTAATTTCACACTATATTGTCACCTTACCGTATCTCCTGTACATCTGCACTCCTGGACCATCTAGACACTTTACCGTATCTCCTGTACATCTGCACTCCTGGACCATCTAGACACTTTACCGTATCTCCTGTACATCTGCCCTCCTGGACCCTCTACACACTTTACCGTATCTCCTGTACATCTACACTCCTGGACCCTCTAGACACTTTACCGTATCTCCTGTACATCTACACTCCTGGACCCTCTACACACTTTACCGTATCTCCTGTACATCTGCACTCCTGGACCCTCTAGACACTTTACCGTATCTCCTGTACATCTGCACTCCTGGACCATCTAGACACTTTACCGTATCTCCTGTACATCTGCACTCCTGGACCCTCTAGACACTTTACCGTATCTCCTGTACATCTGCACTCCTGGACCCTCTAGACACTTTACCGTATCTCCTGTACATCTGCACTCCTGGACCCTCTAGACACTTTACCGTATCTCCTGTACATCTACACTCCTGGACCCTCTAGACACTTTACCGTATCTCCTGTAAATCTCCACTCCTGGACCCTTTAGACACTTTACCGTATCTCCTGTACATCTGCACTCCTGGACCATCTAGACACTTTACCGTATCTCCTGTACATCTGCCCTCCTGGACCCTTTAGACACTTTACCGTATATCCTGTACATCTGCACTCCTGGACCATCTAGACACTTTACCGTATCGCCTGTACATCTGCACTCCTGGACCATTTAGACACTTTACCATATCTCCTGTACATCTGCACTCCTGGACCCTTTAGACACTTTACCGTATCTCCTGTACATCTGCACTCCTGGACCATTTAGACACTTTACCGTATCTCCTGTACATCTGCACTCCTGAACCCTCTAGACACTTTACCGTATCTCCTGTACATCTGCACTCCTGGACCATTTAGACACTTTACCGTATCTCCTGTACATCTGCACTCCTGAACCCTCTAGACACTTTACCGTATCTCCTGTACATCTGCACTCCTGGACCATTTAGACACTTTACCGTATCTCCTGTACATCTGCACTCCTGGACCCTCTAGACACTTTACCGTATCTCCTGTACATCTGCACTCCTGGACCCTCTAGACACTTTACTGTATCTTTTGAACAATTTTACACACTTTACCGTATCTCCTGTACATCTGCACTCCTGGACCCTCTAGACACTTTACCGTATCTCCAGTACATCTGCACTCTTGGACACTCCAGACACTTAAACACCAGTTTATGCACATGTTCATCATATTTATTCAGTATTCTCATTACCTGCTGATACCTGCTTCCCACTGCCTTTTTATCTCCTGGATAATAGCAGACTGTTTTATTTAAGGTTTATAGTTAATAGTTCTGTACATCTCTTTTTTTTGTATTGTATTACTGTGCTGTATTGTTAAACATAACTTTCTAATACATACGTATTGCAAAGATAAACAGTAGAACAATTTTGTTGATTTTCTAAGGTATTCTAAGGTACTCTATTAACCAAAAGCTCAATTTAACATACTGAAGGGAAAATAAAACATAAAAACGGCCTTTGCAAAAGTTATGGCAGATTTCATTCGCTACCATACCCCGTCTGCACAATGTAATACACATTTTCTGTTTATTTACTAAATTTAACATGTTGTGGGGAAATAGCCCTAGTCCTTTCTGTGTGGAGCTTACTTGTTCTCTGCCGTGTCTGTGTGGGTTTCCTCCTCCAGGTGCTCCGGTTTCCTCCCACAGCCCAAACACATGCAGTCAGCTGAACTGGAGATTAACCTGCCTTAGACTGAACTGCTCCTAGGTGACTGTATATGCCAGTGTGTCTTCCCTGTGATGGATTGGTGACCTGTCCAGAGTATTTCCAGCACCCCCCTCCCAGATCCAGGAGTAAATATGGAGCTTCTCTTTAAAAAGCGAGAGGGCGATTTGACGTTTATGGATAGTTTTATTCAGGTTTAGAGTCAGAGGGGTTTCACACAGCTCTGTAAGACCTCACAAGTATAGTTATACAAGATACGCAGGTTTGCTGTTAAAATACAGTGCTAATTCAGCCTCTGTCAGCACACTGCCATCATTTCATTCAAGGGCACAGCATACCACACGCAGGCCGAATAAGGTGCAGCGCCAGTGAATAATTTAGTACATACATGTGTGTGTGTCAGTATCCGGACAGCATGAGTACAGTGGGGTAGCGTGTGCGGTGTTTCATGCACTTGTCACGGTCGATGAACAGCGATTGTGTTTTGCAGCTGATGTCCTTCTCCAGCATCAGTCTGCTGTCCTCCAGCTGAGCCAGCGACCCTCGAGCTTCAGACAACTGCTGCTGCAGAAAACTCATACTGCTGGAGATCTCCTCCACCTCACTCAGCAGACTACACACACACACACACACACACACACACACACACACACACACACACACACACACACACACACACACACACACACACACACACGGGTTCATCCACTTTACTATGATCCGTGATGCTATGGAGGGGCATTAGTGCACATGGCCTGGGTGACCTGCACATTGGTGAAGTTCCTTTAATGCTGGGCAGTATATACAGGTATATATATATATATGTATATATATAGTCTGGGAGCTTAAATGACCTGCCTGCAGTCCAGACTGGTCACCCACTGAAAACCTTTGGTGCATTATGAAAGGAGTAATGAACTGTGGAGCAGCTGAAATCTGGGAAATCATGGAAAACCAGGAAATTAACCAGGAAATCATGGAAAACATTACACTTTCAGAACAGCAGCAGTCATCTGCTCAGTTCCCAAACGCTTAATGAGTGCTGGTAAAGGATGAGGAGAACACAGAGCTGAACATCAACCTGTGCCAACTACTTGGGAATGTGTTGCTGGCATTCCATTTTTGGGAATAAGGTTTGATACAGACACTCTGAACATCAAAAGAATAGCTGCACCCAAGAGGAATCAGCCGACAGGAACTTGGTGGGTAGGCTTGACATCATCGGACATGCCAATGATTCAAGTTTCACACTTGACCGCACATGTGACGTGAGCCAGGATGGGTCTTACTGCTGTACCTGCTGACCTAACAGCCTCAATTGCAGACAGTCAGTGAGCAGTGGTGTCCTCCATGAGTCATCCTGTTAGTGCAGCACCATTGGCAGACTACACGTTACCACGACTGTCCTTAACACCACGCCACCGTCACCAAAGACTGCCGTGGTGTCGTACCAGACTGTCATGGAGTGACTCAGAATGGCAGCGGGTCATCTTCAGTGACGAGTCCCGCTTTAGTCTTGATGGAGACGCCCAACGAATCCGTGTGTGGAGGCACCGGCGCCTGGCTCCATACTGAGAGACAGACGTCTGTATGTGTAGCTCAATAAATATTGATCATATCAGTCTGAATTTATCATCAGTTATTGATCCTGGTCACCTTTATCTTCCTTCCCAACAGCACTGCGACCCCACACCTCCTTCTGTGTGCAGCTGTTCTTTTGGTGAAGAGTGTATGTGTGTAGAGACATATGTGTACCTGATCTGTGGCTGGTCTCTGCAGAGCTCCATGTTGGGTCTCTGTGCTCTGTAGTGCAGTCTGGACTGAGCCACACGCAGCGGAGCTTCTTTATCATATACAGCCTGCTGCAGTGAGCTGATGTTCCGCTCCTGAACCCCGATCAGCTCCAGTACCTGACACACATAAACACTCATTACACCAACATACTATAAGTGTACGCCTAGTGCGGATACATGTTCTGCAGTGGTAGTTAATGTGTACATTAATACACATGAATCACAGTTCTGTATTACAGCGCAGTGTCCATTCGCAGCATTCAGAGTCAGTGTTGGTCCTTAGACGTATAGCAATACATGATGTGTTTGTGTTTCTGTACCAGCTGACTCTTTGTTCAGCCGTGCTCCAGGCAGGGCTTGCTGAACTTCTGTGGGTACCTGTGATAGCTGCAGCTCCAGCTGCCTCTTGGCCTGGCTGAGCTCTAGGCAACGCTGACTGAAGCTCTGGTCCACCGCAGCGCTCTGAGCCTGGAGGTCCTCGGCCGTCTCCTGCAGCACCCGCTCACACAGGGAACGCAGAGACACGCTGCACTCACACTGACGCTCCGCCTCAGCCAGGTTCACCTCGGTGAACTTCAGCCATGCGCCCTCGTCACACAGTCTGCAGATAGACAGACAGGTTGGTCCTCTTAGCGCTTGTGTTACTGGGTGTCTCTGAGCTCTGTGTTGTCTTTCATGGCAGTCAATGGATAGTGATATCCAGTCCTAGAAGAAACTGGATTATGTACAGTACCAGTCCAAAGACACACCCAGCTAGATGGATGTAGTTGGTGATCTTAAAGACTCTACAGTCTCACACTTAACAGCTCCAGCTGATGAGAGTCTGAACCAGTCCATATCCTGATACACCACATCTACTCCTGATGTACACAGTATGATACTCCTCCATATCTCCACCTCTAATATATATTTAGTGGTGTAAAAACGTTGATCTCTTTTTCTGCACAGTGTAAAAGCTCTAGCTCTCCTTTCAGGTTAGTGAATATTCATGATGGACCGACCAATAGAATCGCTCCAAACCTGCTTAGTAATAAACCTTGTTCTATCAGCTCCACTGCAGGGTAAGAAAGCTGCTCCATCCTCCTGTAAAGCTCCACTCCGGAGGTGTTTAAGGTGGACTGTATAGTTCCATGAGTGCTAGTTTATACTCTGATGTCTTCTCCTTTATTCTACAGTAAAGCTTTGAGATAAACATGAAAGGAACCTTCTATGATTGGTTGTCTGTAGGCTTCTGTAAGCTATCATGCAACTCACTCAAAACCCAGCCACAGCAGCTGCCAGCGTCTCAACCAGCTTCATGTTAATGCATCATGTGATCACATCAAACAACACACTTTCAAATTTGATTGTTTTCACCAGATCAATGGACAAGAAGATAAACCCGAAGATGGAAATGGTGGTGCAGGCAACTAGCCACTAGTTGCATGGAAGTTCTAAAGTGTAAAGCTGTTTTCCAGCTACAAGCTAGAGGAGGTAAAAAGTTGTCAGCTGAGGTTCATCCTGGGTTTCATTTAATGCCGTAATAGGAAACATTGGGGTCATGCCATTGCTAATGTTATCATGTTGGCAAACGAGTTGTTGTTTTCAACGTGCCTAGTTCAGATTAGCTCCAGCAGCAGAGCTCAGCTCAGCAGTGCCGCGTTACTTACGTTACTAGAACCTTTGGCTTTGCCTGTATTTAACCTCCCATAGGGAAGATATGCAAATTAACCAAAACCATGTTGATGGACGGATTTGACTTGTGATTGACTCACTGATCGTGCACTTTAGCAGAGCTCGGGTGGTGCTGTGTCTCCGTGCTCCTGTTGCTATAGCGGCCGCAGTGGTCATCCAGGCTGTAGGCCTCATGTTTATCCGACCAGTCCAGTTCCAGTGTCTGTTTGGCCTCTCGGTTCAACCTGCAGGCACAGATAGGGGGCGCCACTCAGTCCAGAATTCACCACCAGTTCACACGTCTCATTTACACCGCAGACATGTTAACGTAGCAGGGTTGAAGAGGCAGCATGGTGGTGTTTTGTGATTACTCACCTATTCAGCTAAAGGGCACGATGCTAGCATGCACTTTTATTTATTTTTTATTTTTTTAAGTTATGCTGTAATAGCCAGGCCTGCCGGAGTCACTGCTGCACTCTGTTAACATCGTATAGTGTGTTCTGGTCTTCTGTCAGAGCTAACAGTCTGTCTGTTCTCTTTGTCTGAGCTAAGCTGCTGCCCATCCTGTGTGGCCTGATGCTGTTGCTACATCTGCTCTGTCTGGGAGCCACTGGGAGACTTTACCACCACAGAGCTCCTGGCTGTCCTGCACTGTGGAAGCTTGGCCTGCGTCCTGCTGACCCATCTTCTGAACCACCAACATCATTACAGACTAATCAGACATTATGCTCTGCTTTCTAGTGCTGTCTTGTATCTGGTGTTGACCCGAGGAGGATGGGTTCCCCCTTTGAGTCTTGGTTCCTCTCAAGGTTTCTTCCTTCCTAATTGAGGGAGTTTTTCCTGGCCTCTGTCGCCCTCGGGTTGCTCATTGGGGGCTCGAACACCAGATTTTTTGTAAAGATTCTTTGTAAAGATTCTTTGTAAAGCTGCTTTGTAACAACATCTGTTGTAAAAAGCGCTATAAAATAAATGCTGATTGATTGATTGATTGATTGATTGATTGATGAACTGCTTGTACATTGTGTTACCTGGACGTATTTGTGGTCTACTGGGAAACTGGCTATGGCAAAATGGCTGAACCAGTATATCGTTAACCCATTGCTACTTAATACCATTTAAATACCATCTAAATACCATTTTATTTTTGTTCCTTATATTTATATACTGAATATATTAATACGTTTATTATATTGTGCAGTGTTTTTGTTGGTTGGTCAGGTTATTCATAACATAAAGGTGATGAACCTTGGTTAGAACTTTCGCCTAGGCCCCCAACAGACTCTAGAATCAACATTGCCCCTATGGGAACACTGTCCATGTCAAGAGCTCAATACATACAGTGAGGGTCAGTACCTGATTTGATTGACAGCTTGATCCAGGGTTTTCTTCAGCAGAGCCTGGACGTTTCTGATGAGCTCAACTTCCTGTAAGGAGGATCACAGATGCGCAGTCACATGACTCGTGCATGGCTGTAACATTCAGACGAACTCTTTTTACTATGTCCAGGTGATTTAACCCTTTCTGAAACTCCCTTAACCGTTAACATACAGCTCCTAGCGTCTCTATTCCGGCTTCCTCGTGACTGCTCTCACGTCTCATTCTGGAGCTGACTATGTCTTTTTAAAACAGGTGGTTCTACAATAGTTCCTTAGTAAAGCCAATGGTTCTATATACAGTAGAACCATGTACACTCAAAGTACCATTTGCATGCTTAAATGGTTCTTTTAGTCCATAGTGAAGTGGTGAAAAGGTTCCCGGTACAGCTTTAAACCAACCATTGAAAAGGTTCTCCTGTTGTTAGAAGCTGGACATCAGAACCCTTCTTTTTTAGTGTTATACGGAGACATTTTCAAAACAAGGTTCCATGTACAACACATTCTTCATCAACCATTGGGAAGAACAGCTTCTTCCGGCATTGAACCTTATAAGGGTGCAGCTGTTTTTTTCCAGTGTACTATTAAAGAACCATTAAGGAACCTTCAATTTTAAGAGCGTAGCTAACATTTGGGTCATTGTTTCAGAAGTAGCAACACACTGACACACGTTGACTTGAGTATGTTTCACTGGCTCTGTATTTCACCTGTACTCTATACAGTGACATTAAAGCTGAATCCAGTCTAATCTAATCCAATCTAATCTTGTCTAATCTGATCTAATCCAGGTTTTTCCCATAAATAATTAAGTAAGCAACAAGAAATGAAGCTGATCCTGTTACAAGAGTAGTGGTGTCACCTTTCAGGGTCCTGGAAGCCAAACTGGACTTTGATAGGCTTTGCCTAAAGCTATGCTGTTCTGGTGACGTTCTGGGTGTTAGCCAGATTAGCCTCGTAGCTCCAGTGTAAACCTACAGTAGCAGACTGCAGACCCCAGACACGTCCTGGTGGTTCTTCAAGTTGATGGAGAAGGTTCTCAATAGTATATACAGCACCCGGGTCTCCTGGTTCTACATAGCTTATAAAGGTACTCCTATTGTTAGAACATCTGAACCCTTTCAGGTGTTATACAGACCCAATTTCAGAGCAAGGTTCTATGTAGTGCTAACACATTCTCCATCAACCTGAAGAACCACTTCACCATGCAAAGAACCTTATAAGCGTGCAGATGGTTCTTTGACAGAACCGTTGAAGAACCATCTTGCCTAATGGATGCTTGTATGGTCACAACCCATACAGGTCTGTTCTGGGTGATGGCTATATTAGCCTCGTAGCTCCAGTGTAAACCTATAGAAGCAGACTTCAGAGACAAGTCCTGGTCAGCAGACTGTGTATACCGACTCCTCCACCGAACCAGCTCTGTAAAAGCACCTTCAGAAGTTCCTCCTCCACTTGGTCTTTGACCAGATCTGGTCCGAAGCGTCTCTCCCTGCAGCACAGGTTGTCTGTGGCGATGGTCAGAGGGATGTCGGTCGCCAGCAGGGCCTTTTCCAGCCGCCTCTTTAGTCCGAGCAGCAGCTCCGTCTCGGCCGCCAGCCGCTCCACGCCGCGCTCCAGCTCCGTCCTGCGTAAGTGCACGTCTTGCAGCCGCGCCCCCAGCAGCTTGGTTCCGCGGGTCTGAGTGCTCAGCGTGCCCGCCTCGACTTCGGCCGAGAGAGCCCGGGAGGCGTGGTGGATCCTCTGGGCTGCCAGCTGGTCGGTCAGTGCCCGCTGTAAGGTGGCCGCGTTGTTGGTCAGCCACTCGCCCGGAGAGTATTTGGCGGAGCGGTAACCGGCCGTGGCCAGACCGGCCGATGGAGCCACGGAAAGGTCCACGTCCGCCGCGACGGACAGGTTCAAACGGGGCGCGAACATCTCGGACGACATTTCGGACTAAGTGGGAATGTTAAAGCGCAGGAATCCTGTTTTTATATGTGAGCTGGTCAGCTAACCCGGAGACCACCACTGAGGAAGAGAGCGAGACCGCACTGTTTACGTTCCGTATCCTAGTAACCAGTGGTATCCAAGGACGCTTTCCAATTCGATGCTCAGCGCGTGCAAACTGTGGGCCAATCAAATCGAGTTCCTCTATTTATTTATTTATCTGTTTGTTTATTGTGTTTTTTATTAATTTTTTATTTATTTGTGTTTGTTTGTTTATTTTTATGTTTGATTTTGTTTATTTAAGTATTATTATTGATGCCGTTAGTAAAAAATAATTACCACTTCAAATAAAAAATTAAATAATAGCAAAGCAAATCACACACCCAGTGAAATACAATAGAATAAAACAAAATTAATAAATAAATCAATATATAAATACCAACAAGAAATAAATAACCAGATATTTAGGTTTGATGGCGAGGCTGGAAACAACAATGGGAGTGTTGAAGTACATAACGTACATAATACTCTGTGGTGGTCCTGTGGGGGTCCTGACCATTAACAACATATACAGAGAAACAGATGGACTACAGTCTGCAACTGTAGAACTACAGAGTGGACAATGAGGGTAGAACGAGGTGTACGAGCTCGGCGACTGCGTGATAGGGCTTTTAATATAGCCATGCTGTATTTCCCCTTTCTGCCCCTAGAGGGCAGCTCGTAGTAATGAATGTCTAATATCCTGTGTTCATTTGAGCTCAAAGTTCTCAGTGAAATTAAAGCGAGTTTAATTAAGTAATTAATTACATTAATTGCAGGTCAGCTGTCCCCTGGCCTGTTTAGCCTTTCAGGGGAGGATGAAAGAGCCTGTATATGTAACATGTCTTATGATTACTCAGGCTTGTTAAGGGTACAGTGGAGGGCTGCTGTCATCTCAAGGAGCCTCATGTCTTTGTTACATTCTGGCTCTGGATCATCACTGTAGGCTTATAACAGTAGTCTGAGATCAGTAGTCACTGCTCTTCTCTGCTGACAGTGACTGATTTTCATATATCTGTTTCTCACTGTTACTCTGACAGGCCACCGACAGTAGTGACTGGTCCGATCACAGGCTCTTTTTGTCCCTTGTTTCTATATTTAATATTGTAGGTTTATTGTAGAAGTCTATTCGTATTGCCCTCGTTGTGTTACTGTCTTGCTATTTGGTCTTGACCAGTGGAGGATGGGATCCTCATTAGTTTTGGTTCCTCCTCTTGCTCTGTTAGCCATTTTCCACCTACGTGAAATTAATTTGTTTGGTTCATGCACCTGTTTTTTAACCGTTCGGCACATTTCCACCAAAACCAAATAGGTTAGGAACCTGGAAAGTTTGTTCCCAGACGGAACCAAAGAATAATAGGGCCTTTTAGAACCATGATGAGATCCACAAGCGTGCCAGTTGTTGCGAACACCCAGTGGTCTTATTGCCAGTATAACTCCGCCATCTTGTTTGTACTGTTTACTACCGCTGTACGGCGCCCTTTGTTTGACATTGATGACATATCCTTTGACGTTCCTTGGGCACAATAAGAAGTGGTGCAAACGCAGGCTGGATAGCACCAAGCTTCTACAAAGCCTGAGGTGAACCAGTCCCATAACCGAGTTCTGTTGGTCAGAAAAGGGCCTGAGAGAGTTTTTCCTAGCTGCTGTTGCTCTTGGCTTCTTGGCCTCACTGGGAAGGTTGGACCTGGACTGTTGGGTCTGTAAAGCTGCTTGTTGTAAAAAGTGCTGTATCAATAAAGTTCGACTGTGAAATTGTACTGAGTGTTGAGTGACGTGCTGCTTATGCATCACTTTGTGAAAAGTTTGCTAAGCTAACACTGTTAGCATGCATTAGCTGGTTCAGAATGGGTTTGTAAACAGACATTTCTGCTATCCAATAGCAATCATAAGCTTTGTTTGGTTCTACCTATTATGGTTTGGGTATGTAAAGGCTTTATACATAGGTACAGGTTTAATTAAACAGGATAATGTAGTTTAGGTCAGTTAGTCAGCTGAGTGACTTTTGGGCAGCCTGTTCCATTGCTAGCCATTAGCCTGCAACATGGAGGCATGAGAAAAATGGGACCAGATCTTCCACATTCAGGCTAAAACAATGAGATGCCAGTGTGGAAATGTAAAACAGATCTAGGTCAGGCTGAACCTGTGCCCTGCCACTTCTAATTCCTTGGAAAAGGGAAAAAGGAATACTACGGGTGGAAAAGGGAAAACAACAAACAAAACAAAACAGAAAACTAACTAAAACAAAGCAGAAGAAAACAACCCTCTCACCTCAACCAAGGAGATTATATAGGCTGAAAGTTAAGTATAGGCCAAACTTAAGCCTCTGCAGCCACATTAGCTCAATGCTAACAGTGTACTTCATGGAAAACACTTAGTGACATCATTAACGATAAATACCAGAAAACCAATAAGCTGAGAACAACTTCCAAGTTCTCGACATTACGTTAGCTCTTTAGCTGAACTTATTTACAGCTACTGGACAGAAAAGCCCCAACCACTTCCTCCTGAATGAGTCATTTTAAAGCCGACTCGCCCCCTAGTGGTGATCCAGTGCATCTCCCTCTCACAGCCCTGCAAAGCAAAACTATAGGGGTCAAAACACAAATGTACAACATACGTATGATCAGTAATAGTAGCACTTATAACCACATTCTACTCACCCCATCAATCTACATCAAATACCATATAAGCCCACCTACTCTTTTCTTTAGACAGGACAAAAGAAAGAGAATTTGCTGCACAGAAAATGCAAAAAGAAAGACGCTGGTTGAGTTATACATGCTTTCACTGTGCAGCAGTCAGGTTCTGGGTTTGTGTTGGTTCTGTTTGATTCTCTACACTACTGGAACCATGTCTCCCAAACTCCAGATCAGATATTGTATTAGATCTGTTGATTTAGAAAATCACTAATGACCTCCAGAAGCCTGTTTTTAGAACCATGCTCGCTGTGCGTTTCACCCCAGCCACCGCTCGCCAGTCTCTCTGTAGGTCACCTGAGGTCATCTTACGGTGGGTAAGGCACATTGGAATGAGGTGGCGCTCATCACGGTCAGTAGAGAGGGGGTTTGGCCCTCTGCCAGTCTGTAGCTGTGTTGTCCTGTGTGTTTGCTGCTGGACCTTGTTCTTATAAACTAGACGCTCACTGTATCTGCCAGTAAAGCTAGAACCCAACCTTCGGTTCCTCACTAGAACCTGCTGTACATGTGGAGATGCTGGTTTAAGAAACTGGAGTGGGCTCTGATTTATTTCCAGAGCTGTAGACAGGGTCACTGTTGGGGCTATAGTGTATTATAGTAATAAATTTAAATAAGGTAGACTCACCTCTCGTTCCGCCCCCACTCCCTCTCTGTGAGTAAATCACATCACTCTTTTACGGAGGCGGGGCAATGCGCTGTCTTATGTGGAACTACATCATTATCTGGTTTTCAATTCCCTGCAACTCAGAAAAGAAGGTATGTACATGTACGAATATACATATGTGTGTACATTTCTGGGTTCTGTTCATTTCGCTATTGATTAGAATGAGGAACATGTAAACGATGGCATGCTTGTGCTGATTTAGAGCATTCTGAACGTTAATGCTATACAGTAATACAGTATTACAGCACAGAATACTGCAGTGATATTGTTTACTGTAATGTCTTATTGACTTGCTTGGTGTTAAAGTGTATGATGCTGTATATCTTCACTGTTCAATGGAAAACCAGTATCTGGCAGCTTTACAGGAGAGGGCTAAACCTTATAAGATTGTAATGGAAGTCAATGAAACCAGACTTTCTCCCAAGCAAGTTTTGGTCATTTCTGTTGGTCCATTACTCATGAAATTTTTTGCACAGTGTAAACAGCAGCTGCCGTGTTCAAGAGATGCATAAAAGTAAAAATCTACCAAAATGGAGATACGTGTTTTTAATTGGACAGCGACCATATGCATTATAATTCAACACAGTGCAAAAGTCATAGGGATTAGAGCATATCTTCGCTGTCCAATGAAAAACATGTATCTCCACTTTTGTCCATTTTTACTTTTATGCATCATTTGAACCCATCAGCTGCTGTTTACACCAAGCGAGAATCTCATGATGAATGGACCAACTTAAATGGCCCAAAGCTATTCGGAAAGATGTCTGGTTCCATTGACTTACATTAAAGTTCATAAAGGGTTTTGGCCTCTCCTGTAAAGTTGCCATTTTGGAGATACTTGATTTTCTTTGGACAGCGACGAAATACAAAGAGCGTTAATATAAGAAGTACTGATATAGTGTCTGTCAGAGAGAGAGTCTGTCCATCATTCAAACTCAGCTGTTGGCTGATGGGATTGAAGATATAAGAAAATCAATGAAGTCTGAAGTTCTATGGGCTAGTACATTGTGTTAAAAGGTCCAATTTCCTACAGTACAGAAACTAACAAGCAGGTTGGTGATGTCTGACTGGCTGCACTGCCAAAATATTCAATCGTTCATCAGTATGAAATATGAGCGACCAGACTCGCTGGTTGAGATGTTGGAGATACCACCTTATTTACTCAATTAAAAAAAAAACCTACGCACCAGGAAGGAGCTGCTGTAATGGAATGAAGCTGCACGTGTGGGAATGTAATGATCATGTATGTAAAGATATACATCATATACAGCTCTAGAAAAAATGAAGATCCCACCTGTAACTGATCAGTGTATCTAGGTGTACAGGTTCTGGGTTTGTGTTGGACCAGAATCCCTCAGTTCTGTTTGATTCTCTACACTACTGGAACCATGTCTCCCAAACTCCAGATCAGATATTGTATTAGATCTGTTTATTTAGAAAATCACTAATGACCTCCAGAAGCCTGTTTTTAGAACCATGCTCGCTGTGCGTTTCACCCCAGCCACCGCTCGCCAGTCTCTCTGTAGGTCACTCGAGGTCATCTTACGGTGGGTAAGGGACATTGGAATGAGGTGGCGCTCATCACGGTCAGTAGAGAGTGGGTTTGGCCCTCTGCCAGTCTGTAGCTGTGTTGTCCTGTGTGTTTGCTGCTTGTTCTTATGAACCAGACGCTCACTGTATCTGCCAGTGCTCTGCTAGAACCCAACCTTCTGTTCCTCACTGGACAGGTTCCGTATGGCATCCTGTGGCACATTTGCCTGTAGATCCTGCACATTCATAGGTTGCCGAAGCTGGCATCCCAGATGGTCCTATAAATGCTCAACTGTTGACAAATTTGGCAAGCAGGCCGTCCAAGAAGTGTTGCAATCTGGCAGACCTGGGAAAGCCTTGTCATGTGTGGTAAACCAATGTCCTGCTGAAAAATGCCAGCCTTAATGGCAGGACCTGTAATGGGCGCCGTGGCCCTAAATTTCCGTTTGCTGAGCATCTGGAAATGGTCCACTGCTTGTCGTGCCCTCTGGGTGTGTTACTTTTGTTGTCAATGAGTGAACACCAGCAGAAATCTCTAGCCAGAGCTGGATTTAAAGTGACAGTATGATCCACGATCAGTCTGAAGTTCCTCTCTTTCTCTGTGATAGACGTGTGTTTTGCTCATTTTCAGCTCTAATGGAAGTCCCAATCCCACCCCCAGCAATGTTCAGTGTGGTAATGGACCAGCCTGCACCTGGGCCTTTGACGATCCAGTCCACAGTTCAGCATGCCATGCCGTTCCACCATGCTGTTCCACCAGCACCCCCGCCTACAATCATGCAGCCTGTAGTTCAACCAGAGTTGACGGTCATCCAGTCAGCACCTCCGCCTACAATCATGCACCCTGTAGTTCAACCAGAGTTGACGGTCATCCAGTCAGCACCTCCGCCTACAATCATGCACCCTGTAGTTCAACCAGAGTTGACGGTCATCCAGTCAGCACCTCCGCCTACAATCATGCACCCTGTAGTTCAACCAGAGTTGACGGTAGTCCAGTCAGCACCCCCGCCTACAGTCATCCAGTCTGTAGTTCAACCAGAGTTGACGGTAGTCCAGTCAGCACCTCCGCCTACAATCATGCACCCTGTAGTTCAACCAGATTTGACGGTAGTCCAGTCAGCACCTCAGCCTACAATCATGCAGCCTGTAGTTCAACCAGAGTTGACGGTAGTCCAGTCAGCACCTCAGCCTACCATCATCCAGCCTGTAGTTCAACCAGAGGTTACAATGGTCCATCCCTTGGGTCAACCGCCAGTAACTGTACTCCAGCCAGCGCCAGCGCCAGCAGTGGTCCAGTCTGCGGTTCAACCAGCTGTGGTAGTAGATAACTCTGTGGGTAAGTGATCTACAGAGTGTCAATGTGATGTGCAAGGATATTTTTTTCCCAAGTTGCTTTAGCCCCTTTTCCGCTTCTCATCATCCAGCCCCATGTGATACATACTTTATGTGTGTCCTCTGTGGTTGCAGTTGTTCAGCCTCTTCTGAGAGATGCCCCTGGACTGATGAGGTGCAATGTTTGCCAGCGTGAAGTTCTGACAGTGATCCGATACATCAATGGACAGCACACCTGGGTCGTTTTTGGGATCCTTTGCTTGTTTGGGTAAGTTTGGATGCATTCACACTCGTCTGGCAAGTTGACTCTTTCAGCCTAACTTTAGACTAACCAAACCTTCAGTGTAAATATAGAACAAAGTGCTTTTTGTAAATGTAAATCTGGTACAAAGTTATAAAGCTATAAAAATTTAAAGTTCAAGTCATAGGGAGAAACTCTCCTACATAAACTACTTTTCCCAGCTGCCTTAAACACCTAGTTGGAATTCCCTCTACTCTGTTACAAGGTGATGTCATCTCGTAACACCATTCTTATTCCCCACCTACCTGTAAGATTGGCATACCTCCGCATAATGCACAGAGGGAGCTAAAACGGTAAACCCCACTGCCACTCTGAAATGTCCTGGTTGATCTATCAGCTAGGTTCTACCAGTTCTACTTTCAGGAGTAGACTTTGGATCTGCAGCAGAACCGGGACCATTTTAAGAACAAGCAGAATAGTGTGGGTGGTGGAACTTATAGCAGAGTGCCACAGGATGGACGAGACCATCAATCAGAGCACACTGGGTTCATCGAGAGGCAGGGGCTTAAAGACACAGGAGCTCTAACAATCAGACAGAGGGTGAAGACAGATGTGCAGTGCGAGGAAAGCATTGTGTTCCGGGGAAACTGGAGCATGTATATCTATTCTAGTTGGCTACAATTGGCTAGCACATATATTGGCTAGGAAACAAGTTACAGACCACATTCCTTTAAACCTTAGGCTGGATTAGCTATCATGCTAGCTAGCTAATAGAGTTGCTATATAAACTACAGACTAATGAACTCAAGTTTCAAGTTCTTTGGCTTCTTACTTGCATTTATGGCATGGCACTTTCAGCACTGTTCGACAAACAAATCTTTTCAACGATGAAAGACTCTTAATGGAATCGGGCTGGTTTCGTAGAAGGTTTGGCTCTTGTACAGCGCAGTGCCTGCAGCTAATAATAAGACTTACCTAAAATTCTGTACTACAGGCCAGCGGCCCAACACACACTCTCATGAACCAGCAGGTCAGCATCAATCTCCGGTACACATTTCCATACATCTTTACATCCCTCTGTTTTCTCTCCGCAGGCTTTTGCCATTCAGTCTGATTCCATTCTGTACCAAGTCCTGCAGAGACGTGGAACACAGCTGCCCCAACTGCCACCACATCCTCTACATTTACCGACGCAAGTGACGTCGGCCCAACCGGGAGTACCAGCTGCATGACTACGGCTCGTTGGTTTGATTCTGAGAAATGTGTGTATAGGTCTAGGGCATGTTAACTCTGTATCACCGTTTCACAGTGTTTAAGGGAAAAGTATAGGATTTCTGTTCAAGGCCTTCAAAACCTGTAGAACAACTGAGAACAGGAGCGGGTTCCACGGCATTCCAGCACTCTTCAGTCAATTGGACTTTACTGGAAAATTTGCTCCAGCAGTAACACTTTACAGTAAG
Source organism: Prochilodus magdalenae (assembly GCA_024036415.1). NCBI lineage: Eukaryota > Metazoa > Chordata > Actinopteri > Characiformes > Prochilodontidae > Prochilodus > Prochilodus magdalenae. The sequence continues at coordinate 47,548 of JAMWET010004529.1, forward strand.
AGCGAGGCGGAGTTCTTCACAGTGATGTCTTTACAGTGGTGGAACCAGGAAGCAGGGCTCCCGCCAGCTAGCTGTGGTGTTCGGGGACTGTGTTTCGTTATTACGTCCTGGACGTCTGGTTCCATTCAGCCCCACTGTGAACAATTCCAATGCTACGATTCTCTTGAACATCCTAACAGGTTAATCTCGGGGCTAAGATTTGGGATTATGTTGCTTTATGTGATTTGTAGCTATTTAAAAATGACATGAGGTGAATCATCTTCTTTCATGTACAGAGTAAATGTGTACTCAGTAAACCCTTTGAAGGATGTTGACCAATAAATGACTCCAATGACCAATAAATGACTTGTATACAGTATTTCTCTATTTCTCTCCTCTCTGTTAACTGGGTGGTCCTAATCTTGGGTAACAAATTTCCCTGGTCAATCATAAGGGTGACGTCTCTTGCTCCGCCCACACAAAACAGTTTAAGAGTCAGATTAACTCAGCTAGCTAAAGCTAACCAGCACAACCAAAACTAGCAAGCTAGACCACCTAACTATACCTGCCTTTCACCTGTTTATTTCTTCATTCATCATCAGCACTGTTCTTCATCCATACACCAACATTGTTCCTTCATCCTGTCGTTCCTTAATCCGTACCCCAACATTGTTTCGTTCATCCAGACATTCCTTTATCCGTATCCCAACAACGCTCCTTCATCCAGCCATTTCTTTATGTATACACCACCAGTGTTGTTTCATTCGTTCATTCTTTTATCTATACACCAACATTGTTTCTTCATCCGTTCATTTCTTTATCCATACACCAACATTGTTTCTTCATCCGTTCATTCTTTTATCTATACACCAACATTGCTTCTTCATCTGTTCATTCCTTTATCCATACAACAACATTGTTACTCTATCCGTTCATTCCTTTATCTATATACCAACAGTGTTCCCTCATCTTTTCATTCCTTTATCCATACACCAACATTGTTTCTTCATCCGTTCATTCCTATATCCATACACCAACATTGTTTCTTTATCCGTTCATTCCTATATCCATACACCAACATTGTTTCTTCATCCGTTCATTCCTTTATCCATACACCAACATTGCTTCTTTATCTGTTCATTCCTTTATCCATACACCAACATTGTTACTCTATCCGTTCATTCCTTTATCCATACACCGACATTGTTTCTTCATCCGTTCATTTCTTTATCCATACACCAACATTGTTTCTTCATCCGTTCATTCCTTTATCCATACACCAACATTGTTACTCTATCCGTTCATTCCTTTATCCATACACCAACATTGTTTCTTCATCCGTTCATTCCTTTATCCATACACCAACATTGTTTCTTCATCCGTTCATTCCTTTATCCATACACCAACATTGTTTCTTCATCCGTTCATTCCTTTATCCATACACCAACATTGTTTCTTCATCCGTTCATTCCTTTATCCATACACCAACATTGTTACTCTATCCGTTCATTCCTTTATCCATACACCAACATTGTTTCTTCATCCGTTCATTCCTTTATCCATACACCAACACTGTTTCTTCATCCGTTCATTCCTTTATCCATACACCAACATTGTTACTCTATCCGTTCATTCCTTTATCCATACACCAACATTGTTGTTTCATCCGTTCATTCCTTTATCTATATACACCAACAAGATTCATTTGTCCATTCCTTTTTTCATTGGTTCACCCATCCCTCTAAATATCTGTCCATCTGGACTTTTTTGGTCTTATTAGCGTTCTGTATGAGGGGCGGAGGAGTGTTGGACAGAGAGCTATCAGTCAAGTTGCTCATGAGCCACACCCACTCAGACAGATCTGATCAGCGTTTTTAGGCTGTGATTTATCTGCTATGTTTAAATCAAGGTTGTTTAATATGACGCTCAAATTTAGTATCACACAAACTTCTTAAATATGTCACTCTGCATTGTCTTTAATCCAGCCCTGGATTCTGACCGCCACTCCACAGTGGTAAGTGGGCTGAATGTGGACTGAACTGAACTGTGGGCCAGAACTGGACCATGGTTTGTTAGCTATCTAAGAATGTTTTTAAAGTACTGAGTACCTTTGTATGGTCGTGTATACACTCTTGTGCAAAAAATGTGGTCCAATAAAGGATTGTGTTGATTATCTGAGTGTAAATAAGAAAACAAACTGCTTTACTGATGTCAAACTGATTTAACTGATGTAGGGAAAAGTGTTCTGTGTAAAACTTATGGTACATTAATATTAATTAATTTTATAAATTAATTATTAATATTATAAGCAGCCTTTAACAGATGGCATTAACGTCATTAAGCCTAATGGAAAAGAGATGCCATGCACTTTTATTGGTCCTTAAAAGACATCCATGGACATGCAACGTCCATTCCATGGGCAACCAGCCAAACCGGCATTCACGTCCAAAGAGTCCTCATATGGAAACTACACAGCGGACAGCCCGCCTTAGGTTCCATTTGATGCCACCAGGAACAACTCAATAGGAGTTATCAGGTGTGTTAGGGCCAGCACTGCTTTTGAAATGAGGCCCAATCAGAATCAGAGCTGATTTACATATGTATATACATATAAACTTAAAGGTATGCTGTTTAATTCTAAGGGACAAAAAAGTTGGAAAGTGATTAATGGCAGCTCATTCCAGACTTTTAACAACACATAGTAATTTTAACAAATTTAAATTTTAACTATTTAAGTTCATGATCCATCCAAACTACGCTGGGATGGTTGGAAAAAATAGAACATTGAAAACATGGGAAAGGTTCTCATTGAGGTCTGTGCCAGAACCACCCCTGCTTAGATTCTCTACTTCCTCCCAAAACCTGAGGTCCCGAAACCTTTCCGCAAACAGGGGTGCCAATACGTTTCATGCTAAAGCTGAATGAAAATATGGAAAATGCTACTGCAGAAAGGGGACTGTTACTCCATCTTTGATTACACAGTCAAACCATTTGTGTGCCATTTTGGTTTGCATACAAAGGAATTTACCCTCCTTGTTTAACCCATCCCTGCAGTGAAACACCCACACACACACACACACACACACACTAGGGGCAGTTGAGTGTTTAGGTGCCTCGCTTAATGGCACTTTGGCCTCCCACTTTGCATTTAAATTTGAATGATCCCTTACATAGTGTACAGTCACGAGGAAATGTGATTGTGAACACACAGTTAAGTTGATGTGTCCAGATTTGCATATGTTGCCATAATAACACTATAGTGTAACACTACAGAACATTAACACTACAGTACATCAACACAACAGTACATCAAACATGCAGCACTTCAACACTACAGTACTTCAACACTACAGTACATCAACACTACAGTACATCAAACATGCAGCACTTCAACACTACAATACATCAACCATGCAGTACTTCAACACTACAGTACTTCAACACTACAGTACATCAACACTACAGTACATCAACCATGCAGTACTTCTACACTACAGTACATCAACACTACAGTACATTAACCATGCAGCACTTCAACACTACAGTACATCAACACTACAGTACATCAACACTACAGTACATCAACCATGCAGTACTTCAACACTACAGTACATCAACACTACAGTACATCAAACATGCAGCACTTCAACACTACAATACATCAACCATGCAGTACTTCAACACTACAGTACTTCAACACTACAGTACATCAACACTACAATACATCAACACTACAGTACATCAACCATGCAGTAATTCAACACTGCAGCACTTCAACACTACAATACATCAACACTACAGTAAATCAACACTACAGGACAACAAACATGCAGTACTTCAACACTACAGTACATCAACAATACAGTACATCAACACTACAGTACAACAAACATGCAGTACTTCAACACTACAGTACATCAACACTACAGTACTTCAACACTACAGTACAACAAACATGCAGTACTTCAACACTACAGTACATCAACACTACAGTACATCAAACATGCAGTACTTCAACACTACAGCACTTCAACACTACAGTACATCAACCATGCAGTACTTCAACACTACAGTACTTCAACACTACAGTACAACAAACATGCAGTACTTCAACACTACAGCACTTCAACACTACAGTACATCAACCATGCAGTACTTCAACACTGCAGCACTTCAGCACTACAGTACATCAACACTACAGTACATCAAACATGCAGTACATCAACACTACAGTGCATCAACCATGCAGCACTTCAACACTACAGTACATCAACCATGCAGCACTTCAACAATATAGTACTTCAACACTACAGTACATCAACCATGCAGCACTTCAACACTACAGTACTTCAACACTACAGTACATCAACCATGCAGCACTTCAACACTACAGTACATCAACCATGCAGTACTTCAACACTACAGTACATCAACACTACAGTACATCAACCATGCAGCACTTCAACACTACAGTACATCAACCATGCAGTACTTCAACACTACAGTACATCAACACTACAGTACATCAACCATGCAGTACTTCAACACTACAGTACATCAACCATGCAGCACTTCAACACTACAGTACATCAACCATGCAGCACTTCAACACTACAGTACTTCAACACTACAGTACATCAACCATGCAGCACTTCAACACTACAGTACATCAACCATGCAGTACTTCAACACTACAGTACATCAACACTACAGTACATCAACCATGCAGTACTTCAACACTACAGTACATCAACCATGCAGTACTTCAACACTACAGTACATCAACCATGCAGTACTTCTACACTACAGTACTTCAACACTACAATACATCACTACTACAGTACATCAACACTGTGCTACCAGTAAATTTATGTCGGCTCTTTACAGAGAAAAATACAAGACAAGAAGGAAATGTAGGTCAGAAAAAGCCTTTGAGGCACACCGAGATGATCTGCACATACCTGGGCTGCCTTAAAAAGAAAGCAAAACACATTTGTTCGAGTTTTTGCAGGCCAGGAAAGAACAGCAAGATGAGAAGATATCTGTGGTTTACCTCTAGTGGTTAAAGTGGCAAACAAACAAGTTATCGGGTCTCATTCAGCAGCTTTCATGCTGCCAAATTGCTAGCGTAAAAATCCAGTTGGATGGCTTTCCAGCTCGTAATTGCCAGTTTCTTAAGAATGCCGAATTCTCCGAACTACGATTCTTCATGTACACATAACTGTGCCAGTTGAAAAAGAAGCAATAGTGTGTTTTGAGGCAAGCCAAGTAGCTTTTTGTTTCCAGCCAAAAGGTATCTTTGCTCACCACTTTGCTAGCAGGCCGTCCAGCCAATGAGCTAGGTATCTTTGTTTAAACCACTTTGCTAGCAGGCCGTCCAGTCAATAAGCCAGGTATCTTTGTTTACAGCTCTTTGCTAGCAGGCCGTCCAGCCAATAAGCCAGGTATCTTTGTTTATACCTCTGTGCTAGCAGGCTGTCCTGCTAATAAGCCAGGTATCTTTGTTTATACCTCTGTGCTAGCAGGCTGTCCTGCTAATAAGCCAGGTATCTTTGTTTACACCACTTTGCTAGCAGGCTGTACAGCCAATAAGCCATGTATCTTTGTTTACAGCTCCTTGCTAGCAGGCCATCCAGCCAATAAGCTAGGTATCTTTGTTTACAGCTCTTTGCTAGCAGGCCGTCCAGTCAATAAGCCATGTATCTTTGTTTACAGCTCTTTGCTAGCAGGCTGTCCAGTCAATAAGCTAGGTATCTTTGTTTACACCACTTTGCTAGCAGGCCGTCCAGCCAATAAGCCAGGTATCTTTGTTTAAACCACTTTGCTAGCAGGCCGTCCAGCCAATAAGCTAGGTATCTTTGTTTACACCACTTTGCTAGCAGGCCGTCCAGTCAATAAGCCATGTATCTTTGTTTACAGCTCTTTGCTAGCAGGCCGTCCAGTCAATAAGCTAGGTATCTTTGTTTACACCACTTTGCTAGCAGGCCGTCCAGCCAATAAGCCAGGTATCTTTGTTTAAACCACTTTGCTAGCAGGCCGTCCAGCCAATAAGCCAGGTATCTTTGTTTAAACCACTTTGCTAGCAGGCCGTCCAGCCAATAAGCCAGGTATCTTTGTTTACACCACTTTGCTAGCAGGCTGTCCAGTCAATAAGCTAGGTATCTTTGTTTACAGCTCTTTGCTAGCAGGCCGTCCAGCCAATAAGCTAGGTGTCTTTGTTTATCCCTCTTTGCTAGCAGGCTGTCCAGCCAGTAAGCCAGGTATCTTTGTTTACAGCTCTTTGCTAGCAGGCCATCCAGCCAATAAGCTAGGTGTCTTTGTTTATCCCTCTTTGCTAGCAGGCTGTCCAGCCAGTAAGCCAGGTATCTTTGTTTACAGCTCTTTGCTAGCAGGCTGTCCAGCCAGTAAGCCAGGTATCTTTGTTTACAGCTCTTTGCTAGCAGGCCGTCCAGTCAATAAGCTAGGTGTCTTTGTTTATCCCTCTTTGCTAGCAGGCCGTCCAGTCAATAAGCTAGGTATCTTTGTTTACACCACTTTGCTAGCAGGCTGTCCAGTCAATAAGCCATGTATCTTTGTTTACAGCTCTTTGCTAGCAGGCTGTCCAGCCAGTAAGCCAGGTATCTTTGTTTACAGCTCTTTGCTAGCAGGCCATCCAGCCAATAAGCTAGGTGTCTTTGTTTATACCTCTTTGCTAGCAGGCTGTCCAGCCAGTAAGCCAGGTATCTTTGTTTACAGCTCTTTGCTAGCAGGCCGTCCAGCCAATAAGCTAGGTATCTTTGTTTACACCACTTTGCTAGCAGGCCGTCCAGTCAATAAGCCAGGTATCTTTGTTTACAGCTCTTTGCTAGCAGGCCGTCCAGCCAATAAGCCAGGTATCTTTGTTTATACCTCTGTGCTAGCAGGCTGTCCTGCTAATAAGCCAGGTATCTTTGTTTATACCTCTGTGCTAGCAGGCTGTCCTGCTAATAAGCCAGGTATCTTTGTTTACACCACTTTGCTAGCAGGCTGTACAGCCAATAAGCCATGTATCTTTGTTTACAGCTCCTTGCTAGCAGGCCATCCAGCCAATAAGCTAGGTATCTTTGTTTACAGCTCTTTGCTAGCAGGCCGTCCAGCCAATAAGCTAGGTGTCTTTGTTTACACCACTTTGCTAGCAGGCTGTCCAGTCAATAAGCTAGGTATCTTTGTTTACACCACTTTGCTAGCAGGCCGTCCAGCCAATAAGCCAGGTATCTTTGTTTAAACCACTTTGCTAGCAGGCCGTCCAGCCAATAAGCTAGGTATCTTTGTTTACACCACTTTGCTAGCAGGCCGTCCAGCCAATAAGCTAGGTATCTTTGTTTACACCACTTTGCTAGCAGGCCGTCCAGCCAATAAGCCAGGTATCTTTGTTTACAGCTCTTTGCTAGCAGGCCGTCCAGCCAATAAGCTAGGTATCTTTGTTTACACCACTTTGCTAGCAGGCCGTCCAGCCAATAAGCCAGGTATCTTTGTTTAAACCACTTTGCTAGCAGGCCGTCCAGCCAATAAGCCAGGTATCTTTGTTTAAACCACTTTGCTAGCAGGCCGTCCAGCCAATAAGCCAGGTATCTTTGTTTACACCACTTTGCTAGCAGGCCGTCCAGCCAATAAGCTAGGTATCTTTGTTTACACCACTTTGCTAGCAGGCTGTCCAGCCAATAAGCCAGGTATCTTTGTTTACACCACTTTGCTAGCAGGCCGTCCAGCCAATAAGCCAGGTATCTTTGTTTAAACCACTTTGCTAGCAGGCCAGCCATAAGCCAGGAATCTTTGTTTACACCACTTTGCTAGCAGGCCGTCCAGCCAATAAGCCAGGAATCTTTGTTTATACCTCTTTGCTAGCAGGCCGTCCAGCCAATAAGCTAGGTGTCTTTGTTCCAGCCAATCACCTCTTTGCTAGCAGGCCGTCCAGCCAATAAGCCAGGTAATACACCACTTGCTAGCAGGCTGTAGCCAATAAGCCAGGTATCTTTGTTTTTTTGCTAGCAGGCCGTCCAGCCAATAAGCCAGGTATCTTTGTTTACACCACTTTGCTAGCAGGCCGTCCAGTCAATAAAGGTATCTTGGTTTACAGCTCTTTGTGCCAATAAGCTAGGTATCTTTGTTTACACCACTTTGCTAGCAGGCCGTCCAGCCAATAAGCCAGGAATCTTTGTTTACACCACTTTGCTAGCAGGCTGTCCAGCCAATAAGCCAGGTATCTTTGTTTAAACCACTTTGCTAGCAGGCCGTCCAGCCAATAAGCCAGGAATCTTTGTTTACACCACTTTGCTAGCAGGCCGTCCAGCCAATAAGCCAGGAATCTTTGTTTATACCTCTTTGCTAGCAGGCTGTCCAGTCAATAAGCTAGGTATCTTTGTTTACACCACTTTGCTAGCAGGCCCTCCAGCCAATAAGCTAGGTATCTTTGCTTACACCACTTTGCTAGCAGGCTGTCCAGCCAATAAGCCAGGTATCTTTGTTTACACCACTTTGCTAGCAGGCCGTCCAGCCAATAAGCTAGGTATCTTTGTTTACACCACTTTGCTAGCAGGCCGTCCAGCCAATAAGCTAGGTAACTTTGCTTACACCACTTTGCTAGCAGGCTGTCCAGCCAATAAGCCAGGTATCTTTGTTTAAACCACTTTGCTAGCAGGCCGTCCAGCCAATAAGCTAGGTGTCTTTGTTTATACCTCTTTGCTAGCAGGCTGTCCAGCCAGTAAGCCAGGTATCTTTGTTTACAGCTCTTTGCTAGCAGGCCATCCAGCCAATAAGCTAGGTGTCTTTGTTTACACCACTTTGCTAGTAGGTCAGTAGATGCCCACAATGTGGGAAAAGAAAGTCAGGAGAATAAATATCCTGCATTTTCTTTGCTGTAATATGAATATTAATAGAATATGATCTAATAGAAGTGCTTCAGGTATATCGTTTTTACATATTCATTTCAAGTTTAGCATTTTTTAAGGGAAAAGGCGAAAGCTCACAGTATACATCTCGTAAACCCGTGCATCATCTAGAATCTCAAGATGTAAAATGACTTTGTTTCAGACAGTTTATAGTCAGACAAATGACCGTTTCTGACTCAAACATATCTCCACACCTCCTTGTTAGCAGACTAGCCAAGTAGTCAGTTAAGCACATCTGAAGGTAAGTACTTTTGTGGAGGTCGAAATGGAGGAATGTCTACTGACACTGGAGGAATATTTACCTTGGGTATATCTTCTTTAACTCGACTACATGGTTTGTGTACTTTGTCCACCACTGGGTACACTATTCTTCTTCTTCGCCTGTTTACTCACTTCATGTGACCTACCTAGAAAAAAAATATCCTAAATATAAACATTCCTCTGTAAAAGCTTGTAGGGAAAAACCCACAACGTCACTGCAAAGGTCTCAATCAAGCTGCCGGACCCAATCTGGGAGATACAGGATCCGGTTTGTTCCACCCCAGTTTAAGCCTGACACACACGGTTGTTTTGATAAAGGTACCTGTTGATATATTTTTCCTGGCGTTCACTATCTGTTTGATTTGCAAACACCTTTGTCATTCCACAAAATTCCGTGAAACGAAATGACATCAAATGTTGCTCACGTGGCTCCTCATGTGAGCAACATGTCATGACAAAGCAAGACGACAGATACAGAGGGGAAAAAGAAAGAGTCCTCGTTTTAAACCCCAGACTTCATTGTTCAGTATCTACCGTGAGATCTCCAGTAACTACCGTAACACTAAGAGCAGAGGAAGTGTTGACGTCTAACAAGTTAAATTAGAGTGCCATTGTTTTCCCATTGTTCTCTTTTCTCTTCTTCAGTTTCTGGACAATCCATTTGCCTCACCAAGCCCCAGTCACCCAGTACCCCAGTGGGGGACCTTGACCTACCCAGGTCATCGCCCTCCCCAATGTCACCCTGCTGCTGCGTCTAAAGCCTTGTGGGAAAGAGTTAATGCATCAGTGTTTTGTTGGCATTCACTTCCTCATGTAAAGCAGTGGCAGAAACCTGTTCTGGAATGCTGCCCGAGCCCATTCTGCCATTCTGCTTCTGCATTCATTTGCTAATCTACTAGACAAGTCAACCCTTCCTCTGTTTGCTTACAGTCTCCACACAGCGCTGAGAAGGGAAGCACTGAAATCCGACACAAACAATTCAACATACGCAGAGCTCAGGTAGGTCAGTGTTTTCAGGTGTGGGGACTGTTTGTTGTTGGCTGTTTATACCTATCAGCTCAGTAACTGTAGTATCTTGATAAAAGCAGAGTATTATTTTTTACTTTTATTATTACAGTCCTTACTTCATGAAAACTATATATTTAAGAAAAGAAAAATAAGTAACCTGGTTCACTTAAAGTTAAAATTTGAAGGAAATTTAAACTAGTCAAATATTTGATGTTGATGTATCTACGTTTACGGCAGCCATTTCCTTTTATAAATCGGAATGATCAGCATTTTACGGTGCTTGTGTTTTTAATCGCCTTTCTGCCGATCCGATTCATAAGTAAACAATCATGGATCGCCGAGTGCCAAGAGATTCTTGCGTCACATGATTTCATCGTTTTTGACTGAATTTTTTTTACTTATCTACTTATCTACTTATCTTTTTTACTTATCAGACACTGGGAAAGATTTAGTTCGCCCCGGGTTCACATTAGCCACAATGCCATTTCTGCCGTTTTTAATTGATTCTTTTTTTCAATAAAATTTTAATTATCCTTGTATCTATACTTTTTGAACTTGATTACATTAATAAACTTATCAGATAGGTCGATTTTCCTTCCGCTGACGGGATAGCTACTAGGAGTCATGTAGACTAGGGTTAAACCAGGTGGTTTTGAATGGGTGATGTATATCAGTAATGACTGCCATCTCCTTGTTCCACCCATAGGAAGTCAGTGTGGTTTAGGTGGCCACACTAGATAGTGTGTCACGTGGGACAACCATGCAAATGCTTTTAATCACATTAGCTATGCTCTTCCTTTTACAGGGTCAGGATAGAGAAATTTGCAAAGGCAGCATTTAAACTATTGAATAGTTATTAATCTCAGTGTTACTGAGCTCTGCTAAAGTCTGAGTAGACTGATAAATCAGTGTGATGATCAGTTATTAATCTCAGCGTTACTGAGCTCTGCTAAAGTCTGAGTAGACTGATAAATCAGTGTGATGATCGGTTATTAATCTCAGCGTTACTGAGCTCTGCTAAAGTCTGAGTAGACTGATAAATCAGTGTGATGATCGGTTATTAATCTCAGCGTTACTGAGCTCTGCTAAAGTCTGAGTAGACTGATAAATCAGTGTGATGATCGGTTATTAATCTCAGCGTTACTGAGCTCTGCTAAAGTCTGAGTAGACTGATAAATCAGTGTGATGATCGGTTATCAATCTCAGCGTTACTGAGCTCTGCTAAAGTCTGAGTAGACTGATAAATCAGTGTGATGATCGGTTATCAATCTCAGCGTTACTGAGCTCTGCTAAAGTCTGAGTAGACTGATAAATCAGTGTGATGATCGGTTATCAATCTCAGTGTTACTGAGCTCTACTAAAGCCTGAGTAGACTGATAAATCAGTGTGATGATCGGTTATTAATCTCAGCGTTACTGAGCTCTGCTAAAGTCTGAGTAGACTGATAAATCAGTGTGATGATCGGTTATTAATCTCAGCGTTACTGAGCTCTGCTAAAGTCTGAGTAGACTGATAAATCAGTGTGATGATGAGTTATTAATCCCAGTGTTGCTGAGCTCTGCTAAAGTCTGAGTAGACTGATAAATCAGTGTGATGATCGGTTATTAATCTCAGTGTTACTGAGCTCTGCTAAAGTCTGAGTAGACTGATAAATCAGTGTGATGATCGGTTATTAATCTCAGTGTTACTGAGCTCTGCTAAAGTCTGAGTAGACTGATAAATCAGTGCGATGATCGGTTATTAATCTCAGTGTTACTGAGCTCTGCTAAAGTCTGAGTAGACTGATAAATCAGTGTAATGATCGGTTATTAATCTCAGCGTTACTGAGCTCTGCTAAAGTCTGAGTAGACTGATAAATCAGTGTGATGATCAGTTATTAATCTCAGCGTTACTGAGCTCTGCTAAAGTCTGAGTAGACTGATAAATCAGTGTGATGATCAGTTATTAATCTCAGCGTTACTGAGCTCTGCTAAAGTCTGAGTAGACTGATAAATCAGTGTGATGATCGGTTATTAATCTCAGTGTTACTGAGCTCTGCTAAAGTCTGAGTAGACTGATAAATCACTGTGATGATTGGTGGGGGAACAGTGTAAGTTTTTTCAATGTGCCTTATCAATATGTATTCCAAATATTCTCTGAGCATGTTACTTTTAATGTGCTGTAATGATATACATTACTGAATAGCATTAGGACAGTGTGTTCAGTAATCTGCCAACATTGCCCAACCCTGTTCCTTTATGTCTCAACAGATTTCATTTGACTTTAAAAATTTTATTAAATTGTCTGCATACCAATTCCTCCACAGATACATCCGCATCAATGTATGCATACAGTACAGCGGTGACTCAACCAAGGGTAGTTGTCCAGCAACAGATCCCACAGACGATAATCCAATCTCCAGCCACGCCAACAATAATCCAGGCATCAAAGCCAGCAATGGTGATTCAATCTGGTGTTCAGTCTACTGTAATCCGGACTGCTGCTCAACCGGCGGTTATGGTTCAGCCACAGGTCGTGATGCAGCCAGCAGTTCAACCTGCTTATACTGTAGTTCAGCCCCAGGTTCTGCCAAGAGTGATCCAGTCTGTGGTTCAGCCAGGAGTAACGACGGTCTACCAAGCCCCAACAAGTGGAGTGGGTGAGTGCTTCAGGAAGCCTGATTTGACAGGAACTTGTGTAGTTCTGAAAGTATCAGTCTCTTACACACACACACACACACACACACACACACACACACACACACACGCACACCTGCACACGCACACACACTACACACGCACACACACACACAAACACACACACACACACACACACACACACACACACACATACACACGCACACCTGCACACACGCGCGCGCACACACACACACACACCTACACACACTCACGCACACCTGCACACGCACACACACATACACACACGCACACACACCTACACACACACACACACACACACACACACACACACACACACCTACAAACACACACACTACACACACACACACGCATACACACACGCATACACATACACATACGCATACACACACACACACGCATACACACACACACACACACATCTACACACGCACATGCGCGCACACACACACACACACATGATATATATATATGCTTCCTCTGTTCACGCTGCTGCTGTTTTATATATACTTGTATGATATCCAAATGACATATATGTGTGTGTGTGTATATATATATACATTGTATGAGTCTAGATTTTACTGAAAGGAGAATTTTCTGGGTTGGGTATAAAATCTGAAGGCACCTAACCCAATCTCGCACACACACTGTAAGAAAACTGATTTTGCTGTTTCTCTGTTTCCTTTCAGTATATCAGCGTTATTACTGATTTCATCCCGCAGGAGAACCTGGAGACCCCCAGCCTGATCCCGCGATGACTACACCTATGGATTTCTATAAAATATGTTGGGATTGAAAAATCCCAGTTGTGAAAATGTGTATTCTCTATTTCTCTAAGAACAGAATGTGTATTTCATGTTGAGGTCTTGCTAACTTTGGGTGTCTATTAATAATAAACCAAACCAGTGGAACCAGTACTAGAACAGCGTTTCACTTTTCCGCCTTTTGTAATATGTAGAGGATAGAACATGTTTAGATGCTGAAATTTATGTTTTTCAATCCGAAGAGTTTTTCCAAAGTCCCCAAAATTCCCATTTGTATGGCATCCATTATATTAGCGCAAATTTCAGGTTAAGCATGACTGAAGTTAAGCATGCAGGACCAAATACGAGTGTTTGCTCATTTTACTTTGGTTGACTCTGAAAGATAACTCTATAAAGGATAGCTCTTGAGAGTGTTTGTGAGATTGGGATATTTCGATTTACTGTATTTTAATGTAAGTATGTATGTGACTTTAATAAAAGCATATGTGTGACTTGATTGTTACTGCTCGCCTTTCTGCTGCCATTGCAGTTATTATGACTGTATTTAATTTGATAATTAAAAACAAACATGCAAGACAACACTAGAAAACTGGGCACAGTAAAAGACTGAAGCACATTGATGAAAACACTGACAGAACCAGTCAAAGGTACAATGAGACAAAGGAGCTCTCGGGCATTAAGGGTCATTTTTGGCGTATCCAGATTGTATCCAGATTGAGTTTTGTTAGTCTGGACAGCAAAACCCCACAAGAAACCCAAACCACATGTGAAGGAGGTTTGAAATGCGATTCCAAACTGATTTTTCAGACTCAATTAACAAACTGGATTACAGTGTGTTTTTTGGGTCACTCACAGCACAACAAACAACAACAACGACAAATCTAGAAGTGCTGGGATTTAAGAAAAGCACCAAAGAGTTGTGAACCCTGACTTGACAGAGTTTGGAGGGTGAAATGGTGCATCTCTGTCTCTCCTGATGTGTATAAAAGCCACCAGCGTGGCTACATAGTTACTGACGTCTACATCTGACATATGCAGATACAGTAGTGATGTCTGGACACACATATCTGATCTGATCACTGTCTCAAAAGATTCCCCTGCAGTCTGAACACAGCCTTCTGCTCACCAGTGGGCATTAGAGACAGGGATGCAATCTCATCTTTTGCTCTAAAACGTGGGGGCGTGGCTGAAATAAAGGTTCCCCTATTGCCTAAAACAATTTCAGTAGTGACATGAAAATCAATCATTCATTGCATTCATTCCGGGATGCTGGAGCTTATCCCAGTGCTTATTGCACAGAAAGCAAGAATCACTCAGGACAGGGAAGACAGACAGGCAAGACAGACAGACAGACAGACAGATAGACAGATAGATAGATAGATAGATAGATAGATAGATAGATAGATAGATAGATAGATAGATAGATAGATAGATAGATAGATAGATAGATAGATAGATAGATAGATAGATAGATAGATAGATAGATAGATAGATACTGTAGATAGATAGATAGATAGATAGATAGATAGATAGATAGATAGATAGATAGATAGATACTGTAGATAGATAGATAGATAGATAGATAGATAGATAGATAGATAGATAGATACTGTAGATAGATAGATAGATAGATAGATAGATAGATAGATAGATAGATAGATACTGTAGATAGATAGATAGATAGATAGATAGATAGATAGATTTAGATAGATAAATAGAAGTGGGACAGTGTGAGACAATGTGCTGGCTTGTAGGAGCTCTCTAGAGCACTAGGGGGGGCTGTGAGACTAGGAGTCTGAGACGAAACAGCATCAGACCATAAGGAGGCATGAGACACAGGTGAGGGAGATCAGCTGCAGAGAGAGGAGACATATAGCTAAGGAGCACCTGCTGTGTGACATAGAAGGCCAATGTTTGGGTACTGTCTGGCCTCTTCGAAGGTTCTCTAGGCACTGGCACAAAATGAAACTATACCCTAGATATTAGGTAGGAAGACCAACAGAGGTGCGCTGATGGTTTATTTATTCCTTTCTAACTTTACAGGATTTGTTTAAGACTAAGAGGTAAGAGTTCCTTCATGTAAGACAAGCTAATACGAATTAGATCAGCTTTAAAGTTTCATAACTGTACATGTACACAACCATTTATAAAGTTTATACATTTTATAAAGATTTCTACCCTGAGGAAGACACGCAGGAGCATTTCTAGGCTAAGGACAAGTTTAATGAACATAATCAAATGCAAATACAAAAAGTCGAGTGGCCTCACATTAGTTCTGTGATGTTTGTTGTTTGAGTAGTGTTTCATGCTCACTGACAAAAATGATATAAACAAATGTATTCAAAGCGTGTGTTCTTTAAAAACAGTACCTAGCTGCTTTTCACCAGAACTGGCCTAAACATCTGCTCACCCTTTCCCTCTTGTCTGCACCTTGCCCATGATTATCATCCTCAGTGAGCTGAACTGCTTCCATAAACGATAATTAAAATATAGTGTGTAAATAGTGTGAGGTTTTTTCTGTTTTTTTTTTTTGCTTTACCCAGCAGGGGCATTTCTAAACTAAGGACAGCAAGCAAGGATATTTCTACACTGAGTCTTAGGATCACAAGCATGGGCATTTCTTGCCTTAGGATGGCAAGTATGAGCATTTCTAGTCTGAGGACGGCAAGCATAGGAATTTCGAAATTGACGACATAAGCAGAGTCATTTCTAGTCTAAGGAAGACACGCAGGGGTATTTCTAAACTGAGGATCACAAGCATGGACATTTCTTGCCTTAGGATGACAAGCATGGGCATTTCTAGTCTGAGGACGGTAAACAGAGGCATTTCTGGTCTGAGGACGGCAGGCATTGGGATTACTAGTCTGAGGACGGCAAGCATTGGGATTACTAGTCTGAGGATGGCAAGCATTGGTATTTCTAGTCTGAGGACGGCAAGCATTGGGATTACTAGTCTTAGGATGGCAAGCATGGACATTTCTAGTCTGAGGACGGCAAGCATGGGCATTTCTAGTCTGAGGACGGCAAGCATGGGCATTTCTAGTCTGAGGACGGCAAGCATTGGGATTACTAGTCTTAGGATGGCACACATGGACATTTCTAGTCTGAGGACGGCAAGCATGGGCATTTCTAGTCTGAGGACGGCAAGCATGGGCATTTCTAGTCTGAGGACGGCAAGCATGGGCATTTCTAGTCTGAGGACGGCAAGCATGGGCATTTCTAGTCTGAGGACGACAAGCAGGGTCAATTCTAAACTAGGGATCACCAGCATGGGCATTTCTTGCCTTAGGATGGCAAGTATGAGCATCTCTAGTCTAAGTAAGGCAAACAGGGTCATTTCTATGCTAAGAACCACAAGCAGTAGCATTCTAAACTGAGGACAGCAAACTGGACATTCCTTAAATATGGACGGCAAGCAGGGATATTTCTAGTCTGAGGACGGCAAGAATGGACATTTCTAGTCTGAGGACGGCAAGAATGGGCTTTTCTAGTCTCAGGACGGCAAGAATGGGCTTTTCTAGTCTCAGGACGGCAAGAATGGGCATTTCTAGTCTGAGGACGGCAAGAATGGGCTTTTCTAGTCTCAGGACGGCAAGCATGGGCATTTGTAGTCTGAGGACGGCAAGAATGGGCATTTCTAGTCTTAGAATGGCAAGCAGGGGCAATTCTTGCCTTAGGATGGCAAGTATGAGCATTTCTAGTCTGAGTAAGACAAGCAGGGTCATTTTCTAATCTGAAGATGGCAAGCATGGGTGTTTCTACTCTGAGGACGACAAGCATGGGCATTTCTAGTCTGAGGACGGTAAGCATGGGCATTTCTAGTCTGAGGACGGCAAGAATGGACATTTCTAGTCTGAGGACGGTAAGCATGGGCATTTCTAGTCTGAGGACGGTAAGCATGGGCATTTCTAGTCTGAGGACGGCAAGAATGGACATTTCTAGTCTGAGGACGGCAAGCATGGGCATTTCTAGTCTGAGGACGGCAAGAATGGACATTTCTAGTCTGAGGACGGCAAGCATGGGCATTTCTAGTCTGAGGACGGCAAGAATGGACATTTCTAGTCTGAGGACGGCAAGCATGGGCATTTCTAGTCTGAGGACGGCAAGAATGGGCATTTCTAGTCTGAGGACGACAAGCAGGGTCAATTCTAAACTAGAGATCACCAGCATGGGCATTTCTTGCCTTAGGATGGCAAGTATGAGCATCTCTAGTCTAAGTAAGGCAAACAGGGTCATTTCTATGCTAAGAACCACAAGCAGTAGCATTCTAAACTGAGGACAGCAAACTGGACATTCCTTAAATATGGACGGCAAGCAGGGATATTTCTAGTCTGAGGACGGCAAGAATGGGCTTTTCTAGTCTCAGGACGGCAAGAATGGGCTTTTCTAGTCTCAGGACGGCAAGAATGGGCATTTCTAGTCTGAGGACGGCAAGAATGGGCTTTTCTAGTCTCAGGACGGCAAGCATGGGCATTTGTAGTCTGAGGACGGCAAGAATGGGCATTTCTAGTCTTAGAATGGCAAGCAGGGGCAATTCTTGCCTTAGGATGGCAAGTATGAGCATTTCTAGTCTGAGTAAGACAAGCAGGGTCATTTTCTAATCTGAAGATGGCAAGCATGGGTGTTTCTACTCTGAGGACGACAAGCATGGGCATTTCTAGTCTGGGGACGGCAAGAATGGACATTTCTAGTCTGAGGACGGCAAGCATGGGCATTTCTAGTCTGAGGACGGTAAGCATGGGCATTTCTAGTCTGAGGACGGCAAGAATGGGCATTTCTAGTCTGAGGGCGGCAAGAATGGGCATTTCTAGTCTGAGGACGGCAAGCATGGGCATTTCTAGTCTGAGGATGGCAAGCATGGGCATTTCTAGTCTGAGGACGGCAAGCATGGGCATTTCTAGTCTCAGGACGGCAAGAATGGGCATTTCTAGTCTGAGGACGACAAGCATGGGTATTTCTAGACCAAGTTTCAATTCTAGACAAACATAAGCAAATGCAAATGCAGAAATACGAGTAGCATGATATTAGATTTCTGATGTTTGTTGTTTCAGGACTGTGCCATGCTCACTAACAAATATCATATTAACAAATGTATTCAAAGCGTGTGATGTTTTAAAATCAGTACCTAGCTGCTTTTCAGAAGAACTGGCCTAAACGTTTGGTTCCCTCTTATCTGCACCTTGACCTGCTAGCTTTCACTACATGTGGCTAATAACAGTCGAGTCAAGGGAAACAGTTTAGCTCACTGCAGGGAAGATATTGTATCGCTGTAAGCAGTGTGAGGCTGCTGCAGGTTTATTCACTGTTTAAAATGTTCAGCAGTTACGGTAAGACAGTCCTGAAACCTCACCCTCAGCTCCCTCACTTCCTGCATCCCTGCAGCCTGGATCAAGATAAGATGGGAAATGACCATGCAAACCTGACTGTTTTGATAAACCCACTCATAAACACATGAAAATGTAATTTATTCATTTTTATCTCTAAGAGATGATTTATTTAGGATGGAGGTAAGAGTTCCAAAATAAAAAACACAGTATTACAAATTAAACCAGATTCTGAACTTTGTTTTTACAACATTTTTTGCAGAGTATAAACGTGCAAAATAGTCTTAGGAAAGCAAGCAGGGGTATTTCTAGTCTGAGGACGGCAAGCATGGGCATTACTAGTCCCAGGATGGCAAGCATGGGCATTTCTTACCTTAGGATGGCAAGTATGAGCATCTCTAGTCTAAGTAAGGCAAACAGGGTCATTTCTATGCTAAGAACCACAAGCAGTAGCATTCTAAACTGAGGACAGCAAACTGGACATTCCTTAAATATGGACGGCAAGCAGGGATATTTCTAGTCTGAGGACGGCAAGCAGGGATATTTCTAGTCTGAGGACGGCAAGCAGGGATATTTCTAGTCTGAGGGCGACAAGCATGGGCATTTCTAGTCTGAGGACGGCAAGAATGGGCATTTCTAGTCTGAGGACGGCAAGCAGGGATATTTCTAGTCTGAGGACGGCAAGCAGGGATATTTCTAGTCTGAGGGCGACAAGCATGGGCATTTCTAGTCTGAGGACGGCAAGCACGGGCATTTCTAGTCTGAGGACGGCAAGAATGGGCATTTCTAGTCTGAGGACGGCAAGAATGGGCATTTCTAGTCTGAGGACGGCAAGCATGGGCATTTCTAGTCTGAGGACGGCAAGCATGGGCATTTCTAGCCTGAGGACGGCAAGAATGGGCATTTCTAGCCTGAGGACGACAAGAATGGGCATTTCTAGTCTGAGGACGGCAAGCATGGGCTTTTCTAGTCTGAGGACGGCAAGCAGGGATATTTCTAGTCTGAGGGCGACAAGCATGGGCATTTCTAGCCTCAGGACGACAAGAATGGGCATTTCTAGTCTGAGGACGACAAGCATGGGTATTTCTAGACCAAGTTTCAGTTCTAGACAAACATAAGCAAATGCAAATGCAGAAAGACGAGTAGCATGATATTAGATTTCTGATGTTTGTTGTTTCAGGACTGTGCCATGCTCACTAACAAATATCATATTAATGTATTCAAAGCGTGTGATGTTTTAAAAACAGTACCTAGCTGCTTTTCAGAAGAACTGGGCATTTCTAGACTAGGGATGATAAGCAGGGCCAAATTACAGCTCTGAGAACTTCCGCATGTAAGTAGAGATGATGTTGTGGCAGTTGGGGCAGCTGTGTTCCACGTCTTTACACCTCTGTACACAGAAGGGGATCAGACAGCACGGCCAAATCCTGCAATGAGAAAACAGAGCATGAGTGTGCGTTGTGAGTGAATGGAGATATGTAAATGTGTGTGTGTGTGTAAGTGTGTGTGTGTAGGTGCGTGTGTGTGTGTGTGTAAGTGTGTGTGTGTGTGTGTGTGTGTAGGTGTGTGTGTGTGTGTGTGTGTGTGTTTGTGAGTGTGTGTGTGTGTGTGTGTAGGTGCGTGTGTGTTTGTGTGTGTGTGTGTGTGTGTGTGTGTGTAGGTGCGTGTGTTTGTGAGTTTGTGTGTGTGTGTGTGTGTAGGTGCGTGTGTGTTTGTGAGTTTATGTGTGTGTGTGTGTGTGTTTGTGTGTGTGTGTGTGTAAGTGTGTAAGTGTGTTTGTGTGTGTATGTGTGTGTGTGTGTGTGTGTGTGTGTGTGTGTTTGTGTGTGTGTGTAGGTGTGTGTGTGTGTGTGTGTGTGTGTGTGTGTGTGTGTGTGTAGGTGTGTGTGTGTGTGTAGGTGTGTGTGTGTGTGTGTGTGTGTGTGTTTGTGTAGGTGTGTGTGTGTGTAGGTGTGTGTATGTGTGTGTTTGTGTATGTGTGTGTGTGTGTGTGTGTGTGTGTGTTTGTGTGTGTAGGTGTGTGTGTGTGTAGGTGTGTGTTTGTGTGTGTGTGTGTGTGTGTGTGTGTGTGTGTGTGTGTGTGTGTGTTCTCACCCAGCGATACAAAGGTCTCCAAAAATGACCCAGACAAGTTTTCCATTGACGTGTCGGGTCACTGTGACAACATCACGCTGGCAGTGAGTGCATTTCACCCGTCCAGGATTATCTTTCAGTTGGGGCAGAACCACTGCAACCACACACATACACTTCACATTCAGCAACATTAAACTGCAGCTCCTCCCCTCTATTAGTCCTGCTATATTTCCTTGATATTAGTTAACTGTTAGATTCCATTCCAGGCAGTGCTAATACCAAAGCTTCATTTACACCAGTCCAAATAGCTTTATAACCGCCACCCTCAGGGCAGGAGTTCCCTTCCCAGTACAGAACTCTTATTCAACATCACTGAGATATTTGCAGACTTGACACTTTACTAACAGCACCAGAAACAGATCATGATCTCTCCATGTCTTTCCCAAATGTCCGCTTCATCACTTCCTCATCAGCATCTGTTAAAGCTGCACTTCCTTCCTTCGCCTTGTGGGCAGCCATCAATTCCTACTCACTCCATATGCACTATACTGTCAAAAGTGTATGGACACTCGTCCTAAATATCGCATTCACGTGTTTTAGCTCCACCCCTTACTATCAGATCATGCACACAGCCATGTAATCTCCACATACAAACACAAACGCAGTAGGATGGGTCATAATGAAGAGCTTAGTAACTTTCAATATGGCACTGACACGGGATGTCACTATTCCCACAAGTGTGTTTTCCGCCCTGGTCAACTAAGTACGTATAAGTGCTAGCATTATAAAATGGGAGTGTCTAGAGCAACAACAGCTCAGCTCTGGAATTATTTATATTAAAATGCATTTAAGTCACCACTTATTTACTACAGAATTAAACTGGCAATTCCGTGAACACTCACCAACAGGAGGCACTGCAGTTGCAGCTGCCGGCTGGACCACAGTTGCTGGCTGCCGAACCACACTGGTGATCTCCATTTAGAATGGTAGGCACCTAAGCTTAACTGGACTAAACCTGAAGAAAGAGTTGGGTGGAATATTTAATGTACAGGTTTTGGGCTTAGTTCAGATCAATAAGCCAAGATGTTTTGTGTCCAAACATCAGGTAGTGGATTTCAGAACCGTTTCTGGCAACAGCTTTTTGTAATAGAGCTTGAATGTCTGGAACTAAGCAGCTCAGAAATAGACTCATATAATATAATATAATATAATATAATATAATATAATATAATATAATATAATATAATATAATATAATATAATGTGTAATATATATCATATAGCAGATGAACACAGTGATATTTGGGAAGTGAAGTGAAGTTTATAGGATTTACAGAAAGTGTGCAATAATTATTTAAACAAAGTTAGGCAGGTGCATACATTTGGGCACCCTAATAGAAAAAAATAATCAATATTTAGTAGATCCTCCTTTTACAGAAATAACAGCCTCTAAACATTTCCTATAGCTTCCAATGAGAGTCTGGATTTTGGATTCAGGTATTTTGCTAATTTTGTTTAAAAACTTCATAAACTTCATTTCACTTCTGAAATATCACTGTGTTCATCTGCTATATGATATATTTAACTGAAATTGCTGATCCGACCAACCAATGATTTATAAAGGAAAATCATCAAAATTATCAGGGGTGCCCAAACTTTTTCATACCACTGTGTATATATATATATATATATATATATATATATATATATATATATATATATATATATATATATATATATAACCAGTTATATAGACATGATGGGAACTCAGAGAAACTGCTGGACCTGTTAACATTCTGTCTAGCATCTAGCATGTTCGGTGGCATTGACTTCATGATGTTCAGTGACTGAACACTTTAACACCGAATGTGCATATCGTCACTGTCCAAAAAAAAAGCAAGTAACTCCAAAATGGCAGATTTACAGGAGAGAGCAAAAACCTAAGGGAATCTGAATGTAAGTCAATGGAACCAGACTTTGGTCCATTTCTGTCGGTCCATTTATCAAGAAATGTTCACACAGTGTAAACAGCAGCTGCTGTATTTAAGTTATGCAAAAAAGTCAAAATCAACAAAAACGGAGACACATGTTTTTCTTTGGACAGTTATATATAAAGAACACTTGCAGGTCAAACACCCTGTTCTGAGTCTTCCACCCACCCGACTCAGTTCTCTGTACTTTATATATGAAAAATTTAACAACATCAAAGAAACTTCACATATAACATATATAATCATTTACAGCAGATCAACATCTATTAAAGATCAATTAAAGTACAGCTGTTCTCATTCTAATCATATCATCATATTCAGGAAGAGTCAGCTAAATTACACCACATGTAGAGTCAGTCCACTTTCAAAACACATACCAATCTCACTGTCTTACTGGACGTTTAACTACATGATCTCATTTCTTTCAAACTTCCACATCAAAACTACACAGATACACATATATACGATACACATATACACAGACACATATACGATTGAGATATACAATACACATATACGGGGCACATACCTGCCTTTTCCGGATATCGGAGGAGATCTAAAGGCTTAGATGCTCATGAAAGAGTGGAATGGTTTATCGTACAGAGTGAGAGAGAGAGAGGTAGAGGCAGAGAGAAAGAGGGAGGGACAAAGATACAGGAATACTTTACTAATATGTGCAACAGACTGGATTTGAATGTTAGGCGTGATATTTTAGGACCTCAGGTTTAGATGGGTTAACTCTGTTTCATGTTCAGAAAGTCGCAGGTGAACATCTACAGTACTGAGATAACAGTATGCATGAAAATCAGTATCTGCCGCAGACAGTAACTTTCCCTAACACATATATAACAAGTAACAGAAGGAAGCAGGGTTCAAATCAAGTTCTAATGTATTAATATATTAAAGTTTATTGAGAACACTTTACAATAACAATGGTTAATGTATCTTAGGTGAACTTAAAACAGCTACATGTGTAACAGTCGTTACATGTTTACTTAACATTATTTAACTAGTTTAATGTATTACTGCATGCAATTAACAAATATCCAAAAATCAAGGTTTTAAAAATTTATTTTTTATACTTGAGGTATAGACCAACTCACATGAAGTTATACACAATCAAAATGATTTTTGTTAAACGTGATTGGTGGATTTTTGCTGGAATTCACAGAAACCTGGCAACCTATCGGAACACGAGAGACCAGTACAGATCAAGAATCTGGTATCATGAAGGCAGCTATGCCAGAAATAGTCAGGTTTAGATTTAATAATGATGTGCTCTGACCTACAGTTAGCGTCTCTACCGTAACTCTACAGACTTGCTGCTGTATAACCAGAGAGGGAGTCCGGTTCCCTCTCTTGGTAAAGTGGGCTGATATTGGATATCCAGCCGATATTCTCCTACTGCTCAACAGACAATCTCCTGAAGTCCCCGAAACTGCATTGTATAAGTCATGGTAAACCAGGGAACAAACAGTTACGACATTTCTTCAAAGGTCCAGATCTTTCATTTCGCTGAGTATGTTTGATTACAGTAGCCAGAATCGCTGCAGCGGACGCGAAAGACGCTAAGGGGCGATAAAGTGTGGGTACTGTTTAAAAACGTAAAAGATCAGGAACCTGTTGATAACGTGATAAAATGTATTTCCCTTGTAAACAATTTTTTGGCAAATTTTACTGAAGTTAATATACTTGAATGACACATCACCTCCTCTTCTACATCCTCCCTCATTTGAAATGGCCAAAATTCCATACAACACCATAAACAAAACTATGTTCATTCAGGCATTCAGGTTAATGGAATAATAATGATAATCAGGCTAGCACAACCAGTACATATAACTGGAATGTGGCCACCGACACATCATCTAGTGCTGGTGCTGCATCCGAATCTTCACTTGTCACACTATCAACATCATGCTCACGTGACATAAGAACTCCTGTCCTCACATATGCTTTCCAATCATATTGGATTTCTATCACTGCAACTGGTTGTTCCCTGGACAGGAGAAATTGGAGTAGTTGGCAAATGATGTATGACCTATAACCTGTAGAACCCCAATGGCAACATTCTCCCAGGGGCTCTGACCTCATTGTAAATGCATACAACTCAAGTTCTGTTCTGGGAAGCTTCTGTTCCCTACATGGTAAACTTATACAGACTTGTATACATACACACTTATACAAAAACAATGATATCCAACATCCCCAAGCAAAAGACTGCTGGCAGTCATAGGGTTTCCAGTCTTATAGATGTGGGTTTCTGGGTTACGGTTGATAACAGAGTATACAGTCTTCTTCCACCTGTCAGCCAGATTATGATGGCGACACTCACCCTTCTTTACCACCAGAACATAGTCACCAAACTCAACTTCAGATCCCCTCACTCTTCTATCATATACATCAGCTTGATGCTTTTGTTATTTTGCAGCATGGGCTTTGGCCTTCTGCAGAGACTCCATGTATTTTGAGTAGGTGACATCACAATTCCTTAGAAGACTCCCAAAGACAACATCAACAGGAACATGTGGGACTCCACCAAACATGAGGTAAATGATGGAAAACCAGTGGTTTCATGTGCCATACTGTTTTCCACAAATGTCAGAGGATGGAGCATCTGGGGTCACTGATGTTTGGTCATGCAAGAAGAGCTCTGATCATATTACCTAAAGCTCGGGTAGACTGTTCAGTTGCCCTTTTACCCATTGCGTGTTAAGTTGTGATGCGGGATTTTCTAATATATTTTCTAATATTCTAATATTCTATAAAACAGGATGCCTGAACAGGTAACACGAGAAAACTCAAGCTTCCATGAGGGTTTTGCAACTAGAGCCTACACTTCCCCTCTCGGGCAGGGTTTTGAGGAAGGCATGGATTCCCTGCTATTCACAGAAACAGATTGTGCTTGCTGTGGAGCAACTTCTGTTGTAGCATCCAACTTATCTTTGCAAATGTGCCAGCCTTGGTCTTTGCTAGGGGCATTGCTGAATGTGTAAGTGCTGCTCCCTAGTGGGTAGAATATCCAAAACCTGGGACAGCATTTTAGTCATGCGACAGACACTGTGGGCAGTGGCGTATGGGACCACACAGACCATTTTAGAGTAATCAGACCTGCAGATGAATCACTGAAACCTTTATTCAGGTCACAAACAGCCACTTTGTTTTGTTTACATTAAAAGGTCTCTCGGAAGCAGAAACCACCTGTGTTTTTATTCCTTTTCACCCGCGGGTGTCGCTGTTTGCTGACAAATATACTAAATATACTATAATGAATTTACTAAATTCTATTTCCTTTTTAAACCAAATTTCAAACCACATTTCGGTGAATTCCACAAAACTGAATATACTGAAAACACATTTCTTCCTCTGCCACACAAACATACCACAAGCTTTGGTTTGGTAAGACATCCTTCAGCAGAGTTGCAGTTTTAGTTTATTTTAACACGTATTAAATTACATTCCATATGACATACAGATCAGATATTACTTGTAGTGTACAGAGGCCTATCTGACGTATATACAATGACCTTCAGTTATTTTTTATATTTAATAAGCTACTACTGTAAGTCTACTATCTATATGACATACAGATCTAATATGGCTTATCCTAAATAAACGAACTGATGAACGAGCTACAAGCTTTAGTTTGGTGAGATATACCGTGGTTGAACTTTGGCTAATTGTTTATATTTAATAAATTACTAGTGTGAGACATCCATATGTCCATCAACGTCCACTGCTAAAGTAACATCTGTTTAGTAGCAACGCCTCACAGTGGGCTCCTGCTGTCTCTTTCTGATGGCGGGGCCTGTGGTGATGTTTTAGGGTTAGGGTTTGAGACTTCTTTACACATCTTGTGCTCTTCTGCTGGGTCAAAAATCGCTTAGACGATTTGACCTGGCCATTTCTTTCTAAAGGCCAGAGAGCTGTTTGGATCTGACTATAGTGATAATCATAAGCAAACCAAATGTCTGGAATGCAAGTAAGATCAGCTCCTCTAGAATCCTCTCTAACCGTGTGCTAATCATTAGCAGCTGATGGTGGAGCACTTGACTGATTGTTGGGGTGTGCTAACTTCTTCCTCACGTGAAAACTGTACTTCTGTTCATTACATTTTTACATTTGTTTAAATTTCTCTGGTTTAAATATTACCTCAAGCACTCAGTATTGTTCATATGAAGATCAGATGTCCAGATGTTTAAATCAGAGAACTCTATATATGATAGCACTTGAAAGTGGCTCAGTGTTTGTGAGACTGGGATTAATGAAAATGGTCTTCTTGTTCATCTGAGCCGTTATTTATTTTAATGTATGTGACTTGATTGTTATGAGTGTGTTTATCATGATAATTAAAAACAAACACAAGACAACACTACAAAACTGAGCTCAGTAAAAGACTGAAACACTCTGACAGGAGAAAGGTATAATGAGACAAAGGAGCTCAAAAAAAAGAGAAAAAAAGAGCCTGAAAAAGAGCAAATCAGGCATTCGAGGCTATTTTTGCCATATCCAGATTGAGTTTTGTTTGTCTGGACAGCTAAACAAATACCACATGAAACCCAAACCACTTTAAAGGTGATTTGAAACGAGACTCCTAACAGATTTTTACAGGCACATCATCTCTGGATGCTTAAACAACAACCATGTCAAATCCAGAGTAACAAATGTGCTGGGTTTCAGAAAAGGGCCAACGAGTTGTGAACCGTGACTTCAGGATGACAAGCAAGGGCATTTCCAGTCTGAGGATGACAAGCAGCAGCATTTCTAGACTGTGGATAACAAGCACAGGCATCTCCAGTCTGAGGAAGACATGCCAGGGAATTTCTGAACAGAGGATGCAAGCAGGGGCATTTCCAAATTGAGGACAACATCCCTAAGACCTAAGATAACTTTTACAAATGTGTTTCTAAAAGGTAAACAGTAGCCATCCCTGAAACCTGACTAAACCTCACATTACAGATCTCAGCCTGGGAACTTTCACATGCGCCTGTAAGTAGAGATGATGTTGTTGCAGTTGGGGCATCTGTGTTCCACATCTTTACAGGGCGGTACACAGAAGGGGATCAGACAGCACGGCCAAATCCTGACGAGAGAGAACAGAGGAACCATAAAGTGGTATGTGTGTATATATATCTGTATAAATCTGTATATACATATATATAAGTGTGTGAGTGTGTGTGTGTGTGTTTGTGTTCTCACCCAGCGATAAAAAGGACTCCAAAAATGACCCAGACAAGTGTTCCGTTGACCTGTCGGGTCACTGTGATAACATCACACTGGCAGTAAGCGCACCTCACCTGTCCAGGTACGTCTGTCAGTTGGGGCAGAACCACTGCAACCACACACATACACTTCACATTCAGCAACATTAAACTGCACCTCAGACTAAATGAGAAACCATGCCTCCTCCTCTCTATTAGTCCTGCTATATTTCCTAGTTATTAGTTAACTGTTAGATTCCATTACAGGCAGTGTTAACACCAAAGCTTCATTTACACCATTCCAAATAGCTTTATAACTGCCACCCTCAGGGCAGGAGTTCCCTTCCCGGAGTAGAACTCTTATTTAACATCACTGAGGTATGTGCAACAGGGTTTGAGTCTTCAGCAATGCTGATCCATAAGGTTTAATATGAGGTCGGACCACTCTTTGCAGCTATAACAGCTTTCATACTCTACTGGGAAGGCCTTACACAAGGTTTAGGAATGTATTCACAGAAATATCTGATCATTCTTCCCAAAAGTTATTTGTGAGGTCAGACACTGATGTGCTTTTGGTTGAAAAAAAGAAATATTGATTTTTCATAAATTAAGACAACATTAAAAGAGGATCCGGTAGCATTTGGTTTTTCTCTCCAGTTTGTCACGGGCAAAAAAACAGGACCGACCTGCACAGAGCTAATAGTCAGATGGGCTTTATTAAGCAAGCGAGTAAATGAGCACAGCGAAAGAGAGGTTGATAATCAAAGAGAGAGCTAATGAGGCATAAGCAAAAGAGAAAGTCAAAGAACAAAGAGAGTCGAAAAGCCAGAGAAGACAAACTGGGAGGAAACGCTCAGAAATGCAAACTAGGTTTAGCTGGGCTAAAACTCAGGTGACCTAGATCGGTGCTGATTAGATGACTGGAGACATGTGGGTGTGATGTCATCGAGCGATGCCCTCTCTGAAGTTGAGCCCAGGGAAGAGGAGGAGCCGGAAGCGTGACGCGGTTGGAACTTGACCCTCAAAGCCCTCAAAGGAGGAGGTCCTGTGGGCAGTCCTTTATGAAATTTTGCTTGGGCATAATCTCCCCCTGAACTCTGGTCATGTACCCTCAGTAAACCTGGAGGCTATGGTACACCATGCGCCCAACATCCTGTTCGCTAATGGCCCACAAAAATAAGATCCCCCCAATTTACGACTTGGGAACCCAACGGTTCTCAAGGTAGGGGGTCATAAAGTCAAACCTCTCCAGAGACACAGCCTTAGGAACTCGGGTAAATCCAATAAACAGACTTGAGACTTCCCCTCCATAATCAAACACTGTTAGAATCTGTCTATTAAACACTAGTAATGTTTGTTAAAGTGTCAGTTTATAATCCAAGCCCAG
The DNA here is from genome assembly GCA_024036415.1 of Prochilodus magdalenae. NCBI lineage: Eukaryota > Metazoa > Chordata > Actinopteri > Characiformes > Prochilodontidae > Prochilodus > Prochilodus magdalenae. Next base: position 77,098 of record JAMWET010004529.1, read on the forward strand.
GCAGGATCCATATGCTCTTCTTCTCTCTCTCTCTCTCTATCTATCTGTTAGGATTCTTGAACTGTGCTGCAGTTACTTTAATCAACATTAGTATTAACTTTCTTCATGCTTTACCATTTTATGAGTAGTTTAGAATCTCACGTGTTTAGTGGTAGTTATTGGAACTGTGTTGACTGAGTCACGATTTAAAACATGCCAACCTGAGCTACGTTTTAGCTCATGGGTTTTAATTTACTTCTCGTTTGTTTGTTATTAAAGGCTGTGCTTTTTTATTCCCATGTATTCTCTTAGTAGTAGGATTGTTAAAACCCTAATATATAGTATACTTGTTAATCTTAGGTTATATAGAATGTATATGGTGTATTGTATAAAGTTTCCAAGGCGCTCCAAGATGACGACCAGTGGAAGATGGGTCCTCTAGAAGCAGACTCAGCCAGAAGATTTGATTTCCTTGTTGATTCCACAGTGGGGAAATTTAGTCCCCGCAATTAACGCATCCGTGAATTGAAACACCCACATACACACTCACTAGTGAACACACTAGGGGGCAGTGAGCACACTTACCTGGAGTGGTGGGAGCAGTTGGGGGTTAGGTGCCTTGCTCAAGGGCACCTCAGTTGTTACTGTAGGATCAGGGAATCGAACCGGCAACCCTCCGGTCTCGAGGTTGGTTCCCTAACCTCCAGTCCACGACTGCCCTCTCTCTCTTTAAAAGAGCCCTCCAAATAAATCAAGATGTAGCGAGTCTAAAGTCCAGTGGCAGTGCTTTACACCGCTGCATTAAACGCTTTGCGTTGTGCTTGGTGATGTAAGGCTGGGATGCAGCTGCTGAAACCTATTCTATGAAGCTCTACACGCTGTTCCTAAGCTGATCTGAAGGTAACATGACGTTTGGAGGTCTGTATTGATTGACTCTGCTGAAAGTTGCTGAAATGTGCCCCAGCATCTGCTGACCCGGCTCTGTCATTTTGTGTCCTGTTGCTGTCATTTCCAATCGCTTCCACTAATCACAGTATCGAGTTCACTGAGCTCCTGAGAGCGACCCATTCTCTCGCTAATGTCTGTAAAAGCAGTCTGCATGCCTAGGTGCTTGGGTATTATACACCTGTGGGAATGGAAGTGATTAAAACACCTGAATTCAGTGATTTGGATAGGTGCGTGAAACCTTTGGTATTATAGTATATATGGACACTCATCCTAATTACATCACATCACATTCAGGTGTTTTAGTCCCACCCATTACTATCAAGTCAAGCACACAGCCATGTAATCTCTATAAACAAACAAAAGGCAAGTTCCACCATGGCACTGGATTTGTTAATGTTAAATATAAATCAGCTCTGTATGGCCTGTGACTTTAACTGATTTAAAACTGGAGTTCGAGCATCATGACTCCATATGACTTGACTCGAGACTTGCTTGACTTATAGAAGGACTTGACCTGGCTTGCTTGAATCTGCCTGAACCACCTTGGAACTTGCTTGAGACTTTAAGGTTAAGGCTTGCACATGTGGGACTTACTCCCACCTCTGGAATACTCACCCACAGGAGGTACTACAGTCAGAGGTGGAGGTGCCTGCTGGACTACTGTTACAGCTGGTTGATGCACCGTCTGGATTACTGTAGGTGGAGGTGCCGGCTGGACTACTGTTACAGCTGGTTGAGGTATAGTCTGGATTACTGTAGGTGGAGGTGCCGACTGGACTACTGTTACTGCTGGTTGAGGCACCGTCTGGATTACTGTAGGTGGAGGTACCGGCTGGACTATGGTTGCTGACTGCTGAACCACACTGGTGATCTCCATTTAGAATGTTAGGCACCTAAGCTTAACTGGACTAAACCTGAAGAAAGAATTTGGAAGGAAATTTAATGTACAGATTTTGGGCTTACTGTAAAAGAGTCAGAGAAGTTGCCTACCAAATCCTGAGGAACCCCTGAACATGAAGTATTGCATTCCAACATTGCAACCACACCACAAAAAATCTGGTACAGACTCCAGTGGAAAAATTTAAGATGGCGAAGCATGCAGAATTATTTGCGAGCGTTTGTGCCGTTATTCCAGATGTTTGTTTATATCCAGAAAGCAAACACGGATTAACTACTGGTGAAAAGAAGATGGAGAAGATGTTCCTCAGCAGACCACTGAGTGTCGCCGTTGTTGCCCCCTCTTTCCCCAACAACTGGTACAAACACGGACGTCATCATGGTTGGTGCTGAAGAACCTACTATTCTTTGGTTCCAGCTGAATGAACGAACTCTTTGGGTTCTGAACCTGTATATTATTGGTGGAAATGCACCAAAAGCTTCAAAATGAGGTGTCTCAGATATCAGGCCGTGTATTACATAACTATCTCATGCAACAGCTTTTTGTAAGGGAGCTGGACGTCGGAAACCAAGCACCTCACATCAAACCCCTTTCTTTACATCTTAACCATTTAGTTACACAGCTGGACGTTTTAACATCCTGTTCAGCAAGTCTGGTGGCATTTACTTAATGGTGCTCTGTGACTGAATGCTTTGATACTAAATCTGTATATGTAAAGTACGCTTGCATGTCAGCCACCCTGTTCTGAGTCTTCCACCCACCCAACCCAGTTCTCTGCAGTTTGTACTTGTTCTACTTGTATGTTTTTATGTAAAACATCATATATATCATAGGAACTTCATATATAACATATATAATCATGCACAGCAGATCAACAGCTTTCAATTCCTTAGTTAAGTGATAAACATCCATCAAGTAATAATCAATAATACATTTCAGTACAGCTGTTCTCATTCTAATCATATCATCATATTCAGGAAGAGTCAGCTAAATTACACCACATGTAGAGTCAGTCCACTTTCAAAACACGTACCAATCTCACTGTCTTACTGGACGTTTAACTACATGATCTCATTTCTTTCAAACTTCCACATCAAAACTACACAAATACACAGATACACAAATATACGATAAACATATATACAATATACATAAACGATACACATATACGGGGCACATACCTGGCTTAGATGGTACACAGGAAACAACCTGACGCTCAATAAAGAGTGGAATGGTTTATCGTGCAAAGTGAGTGAGAGAGGGTGGGTAGAGAGAAAAAGAGTAAGAGAAAGAGGGAGGGACAAAAAACAGGAATACCTTACTAATAAATGCAAAAGACTGGATTTGAATGTTAGGGGTGATATTTTAGGACCTCAGGTTTAGAAGGTTTTATAGCTGTTTCATGTTTCATGTTCAGAAAGTCGCAAGTGAATGTCTACAATACTGAGATAACAGCATGCTGTAGATTCCTGTTCATGTAGGAAACAAAGTTGAAACACTCCTCACTAATACGTTTATATATGTCCCGAAAGTGCCAAAGTGTTTATGACTAACACAGCAGTAAATTAGTAAGTAATAACAGTAAGTAATACATTAACAATGGCTACAATCCTAACTTTACAATGAACTAATCTTAAGTAAAAATATAACAACTACATGTCTACATGCAGACTTGTGGGACTTGAGTCACATGAGACTTGCCTGACTAACGCTGATAAAAGACTCGACTTGTGACTTTTTATGTTTTTTTTTATTATTATTATTATGTATTGGGTATACTATTTATCTGTTCTGGCTTTTTTTTGCACTGTTACAGGAAAACAATGATGCAATGTCAAATTAGAAGTACCTTTCATAGACAAGTTTAACGGCCAAGAAGTAAAAGAAATGAAACTGTATTAATGTTGAAAATATATTCCAGTTCTTTATGGCTGCTGTATTTCCACTGGTTTAAATGTGGGAACTGGAGATAAAGCTATCTGCTAGATGTTGTGTCACACAGGACAAACATGCAAATGCATTCATTTACATTAGTCATGCTCTTCCTGTTAAAAAACTGGGATACATAATCAGGATACAGAAATCTACAGCCAGGCAAAGTTACATTTTAACATACACTGTTCAAACAAAGTTTATTACCATCAACACATGGTACATGGCAAAGGCCCTTGGATGATCTCATTATTGGCTTATTTATAAATCAGCACTTCTGAGCTCTGCTAAAGCCTGAGTAGACTGATAAATCAGTGTGATGATCGGTTATTAATTTCTTTGTTACTGAGCTCTACTAAAGCCTGAGTAGACTGATAAATCAGTGTGATGATCGGTTATTAATCTCAGTGTTACTGAGCTCTACTAAAGTCTGAGTAGACTGATAAATCAGTGTGATGATCAGTTATTAATCTCAGTGTTACTGAGCTCTGCTAAAGTCTGAGTAGACTGATAAATCAGTGTGATGATCAGTTATTAATCTCAGTGTTACTGAGCTCTGCTAAAGTCTGAGTAGACTGATAAATCAGTGTGATGATCAGTTATTAATCTCAGTGTTACTGAGCTCTGCTAAAGTCTGAGTAGACTGATAAATCAGTGTGATGATCGGTTATTAATCTCAGTGTTACTGAGCTCTGCTAAAGTCTGAGTAGACTGATAAATCAGTGTGATGATCGGTTATTAATCTCAGTGTTACTGAGCTCTACTAAAGTCTGAGTAGACTGATAAATCAGTGTGATGATCGGTTATTAATCTCAGTGTTACTGAGCTCTACTAAAGTCTGAATAGACTGATAAATCAGTGTGATGATCGGTTATTAATCTCAGTGTTACTGAGCTCTGCTAAAGTCTGAGTAGACTGATAAATCAGTGTGATGATCGGTTATTAATCTCAGCGTTACTGAGCTCTGCTAAAGTCTGAGTAGACTGATAAATCAGTGTGATGATCGGTTATTAATCTCAGTGTTACCGAGCTCTGCTAAAGTCTGAGTAGACTGATAAATCAGTGTGATGGTCGGTTATTAATCTCAGTGTTACCGAGCTCTGATAAAGTCTGAGTAGACTGATAAATCAGTGTGATGGTCGGTTATTAATCTCAGCTTTACTGAGCTCTGCTAAAGTCTGAGTAGACGAATGACTCAGTGTGATGGCCTGTTAAATATTAGGAATAGTGTCTGCGGAAATCTCATGATTTCTGCCTTTTGTAATATGTAGAGAAGAGAACACGTTTAGATGCTGAAAACAATGTTTTCAATCCTAAAGTGTTACCAAAATCCGAAAAATGACTTTCCATTTTTATGGCAATCGACTGCGTAACATACGGTGTACAGGTGTGTGAACAGTGAGGTGAGGTAGTATATTGTATATTGCTCAGTAAAACTAATATGACAGCTGGTGAGACTAAGCCGACTTGTGACTGGCTGAGCAGTACAAGAAAATCACTGCACTGCTACAATAGTAAGAGCTGAGCTGGGCCAATCCAAACTGCCACCAGACAGATTACGGGGTGAATGCGGCATCTGGACAAGCCAATCTGCAAAAGACAACTCCCAAACCACCCCCAAACCACATTAACCACAATATGACTATACAAACAAATTCACTCCCAATACTTAGTACCTTGAAATAACTAGCTGGTACCCAGCTGGTACCCAGGTATGAGAGAACTAGTTGGCTAAGGTATCAATTCCAACAGTAATTAATTAAATAAATCAATTAAATCAAACAATTACATAAACATAGCACTTAAAAGAGACTGAGTGTTTGTGAGATTGGCATTGGTGATAAATTATCTTTTTGTTCATCTGAGCTGATATTTAGATTTTAGTATGTATGTGACTTGAATACAAGCATATACTGTATGTGACTTGATTGTTAGTGCATGTAAGCTTTCCTACATGATCTTTAGCTGAACTTGACTGGCTTTGTGGTTATTGTGATTGGTTTTATTATGATAATTAAAACAAACAAACACAAGACTGACACAAGGGATAAAACGTAAAAAGAACCAGCGGGATTCCAACTACAGTCAACGAGGCTAGAAGTGCTGCGAAGGAAACACACTCCCAACTACACTACCACAGCAGCAGAAGCAGAAGTAAAGCCAGCACAGCCCTGATATAAACAAATGGTAAAGAAACGGCGGGAAAACGAGAACAAAGGCACAGAAAACAAACTAGAAGAAAAAAGGCGATCAAACCGCAGGCACTCTGTATCGCTTAACTAAACAGGCAGATACTCGGGAAAGAGGAACGAGTAACTTCTAATCTCTCAAACTAAAGACAAACCGGAAGCAGCCTCAGGGGGAGGATCCACGAGGGCTAGTGAACTAACTTCTGTTCTTCGAGGAGCAGGGACGGGTTTCACTACGTGACGTAACCTGAACAGAATCAAGATTCCGCACCGTCTGAACACTGGTCTGTCCTTGTAAGGCCAATAACCAAGTGTACTCAATCAGCCTGATTACTGCGGGAGGTACAGCGTAGCGGTGGCGGGAGGACCACAGCATGGGCAACCCCTTACACTACTGTTCAGCCCGCCAGACAATTCAGGTTTTTGTCGTATCCTGATTGTATCCAGATTGATATTTGATAGTCTGGAAACAAACAACACAAACACATGAAATCTTTGCACATTTGGTTTGAAATGCGATTCCGAACTGTGTTTTACCGCTTTGGCTACTCAAATCAGGTTTAAAAGTGTCTTGTGCGCCACTAACAATGATCTAGAGTGATGCAAAAGATACTTTGAAACCCAATTTAAACAGATTGGATTTCATGTGGCTTTTTTTCCTTTCCAGACTTCCTAAAATCAATGACTAACAACAATCTAGAGTGACACATATACTAGGATTCAAGCAGCGTGGTAGATAGATGTAAACCTTGAACTGATAGTCCAAGTGAACTGTATGGTCATTTAGACTACACAACATGAAGACAACTGCACATAGACAACAGGTAGAACTAATAGACAGCATAGACAGACATAAATAACTATACAATTTTAAACATTGTTTAAAAAAAATAGAAAATATTGCACATTGTGTGGCTAAAATAAGGCCCCGCCCACTGTGGAAAACTGTTTACATAGTGTCATGAAAATGTGCTTTCCCCTCGCTTTCCCTTTTGGAGCTTATTGGGGCTTATCCCAGCACTCACTGGGCAGAGGGCAAGAAACACCCTTGACAGGTTGCCAGCCTATCGCAGGGCAGATACGCAGACATATACATTCACACGTTCTCACACCTAGGGGGCAATTTGGCATCTCCAGTTCACCTGACTGAATGTCTTTAGACTCTAGGAAGCCCAGGTCCTTGTTACTGTTAGCCAACAGCGCTACCCACTATGCCACCATGCTGCCCACATGTGGAGCAAATTTAATAAAAATGATAAATCTTTTAATGTCCTTATAAATAATCTAAAATATCTTGATCTAGTTTATATTTACGTTATTATTATCTCTGTTTGTGTCTAAATAGCTACAGTCTGCATACCTGCTGTTTCCTCTTACACTCCGACACTGCAGTCTAGTTGTGATGAAAGTGGTGCTTTCAGATGCACTAGGCAGCTGTATGGGACATTATACTGGCTTGTAGGAGCTCTCTAGAGCACTAGGAGGTGCTGTGGGACTAGAAGCCTGAAAAGCCTCAGAGGAAACAGGGTTAGACCAAAATGAGACGTGAGACACCAGAAAGAGGAGACACAAAGCTAAAGAGCACCTTATCACTATCTGTACAGTCTATGGGGAGTCTCTCTAGGTGCCATTAGGTATGCCACCATCAGTCTTGGTTGCTCCTTTATAGTAATAGCACCAAATAACATCTACACTGTTGAGACATTAGGGTTTGGGTACTATATGGGTTCTTTTAAGAAAAAACAGGACCAACAGGTGTGTTACAGGTTTATTTATTCGTTTTTTTAAGTTAAGAAACAACTTGTTTAAGACAAAGAATGGAGAGAAGTGTCCCTGAATTAGACAAATAATACTACATTTGAGCAGCTTGAAATTTCATAAGTGTATATGTACAGAATTTTTGTAGAATAGACAAATATGTAGGGCTGTACCCGACTCAGAATTTTGTCAGTTGAATCGGATTCGCCCGTCCTGGTCGTCGATTCGACTATTCGTTCACATTTTTTCTCCATGTACATTATCTAGTAATCAGTAAACCAATCTGCATACGGTTCAGATCTGATCCTCCTCATTTAGAAAGTCAGCAGAGTGATGTAATGAACTGATAAATAAAACCAGATTAGTCCATATTTAAATTATTTATAGATGAAGAAAAGAATGGTAAACCTGAAACCGTTTATTATATTCCCCGCGCTGGAATCATTATCTCTCGTTTATCAGCAGGCATGTTTAGTGACTGTACTTATCCTTAAATAAAGATAATCTCAGCTGTAGATGAATAAATATAAATATCTGTAATTTAGGTTCTAAAATTATGGAATTATAATAAAACAAACGTCTCCGGTCCGTTTTTCCTTCACCGCAAACAGCCATTATGTCTAAACCGAAAATCAGCTCCCTCGTTTGGAGCAGTGTTGGACGTCTGACTGAATGACGAGCAGAATTAGGTTTAATTTGTTCAGAGTCTCTTCTACAAAAGCTCTTTCAGGCTTTCTCTGAGATATCGTTCCCCCCCGTGTTTCTCAGCTTTATGGCTTCCTTAGCGGTGAACTGCTAGCGCATGTCGTCACGTGGATTAAATTCTTTAGCAAGGATACGTCACAGCCCAGCTAGAACTTACGTATGTATTATTCCCCTTTAATAATTATTAAAATGTCTTTTTACATTCTTAAAGTTCTTGTGCATTTCTGTAAGCTTTAGTCTGTTTAGTGGAGGAAAAAAAAGGTCACTTGTCAGTAGACTAGAAGGGTCTCAGTCGACTTAAAGGGTCGCCGACTGACGATTCGAATCATCGACTTCTAGAGGGCAGCCCTACAAATATGCAAAATAGACTGAGGACAGCAAGCAGTGGAATTTCTCAACTGAGGACAGCAACCAGGGATGTTTCTGTACTAAGAATGGCAAGCACGGGCGTTTCTGTACTAAGGATGATAACCAGGGACGTTTCTGTTCTGAGGATGGTAACCAGGGACGTTTCTAAACTAAGGATGACAAGCAGTGGCATTTTCAGACTGAGGATGAAGGAGTGGCATTTCTAATTCCTCTAATTTTATGTACTAATTCCTCTATCACTCCTTTACCCTGTACCATTTCCCATCACTCTTTCTACCAGCACCACTATCTCTCCTTCTCCTTATCATTTCATTACACCTTTTCCGTGTATCAGTACCTCTATCACTCCCAGTCCATGTACCAGTCCCTTTATTACTCTTTCTCCCTGTACCAGTGCTTCTATTACTCCTTCTTCCTGGTTTCCTACCAGTTGTTTCATTGCAAAACAAAAAAAACAACGTAAAATAATTAAACATAAAAGTAAAAGTAGTCCCGAATCTTATTCCTGCCGCTATTTACACAAACCTAAGCTCTATTATGTGAAAGGTTATGCTGAGGAACCTTACTTTGCCCCACACATTCCGTAAAGTGCAAGTCAAATGACAAGTGGAATAAATGTAATTCTGTTTCCAGTCCAAATGACTAAAGAGCGCTGGAATGCTGAGGAACTCGATGGTTCTCCGAACAGTTGTTCTGCAGGTTTTAAAAGCAAACATTCATTCATTTCAAGTGCTTAAAAATGTAGGCGATTGAGTTTGATATAGTATTTACACACCACATAGAAGCTATGCTACAAATATAGATCATTCTGGGTTATTATTCGTGATGTCAAAAAAATCTAATGTATTTACATATTTTGCATAAATCAGCAATAATCTGTTCCAACTAACATGTATGTGTACATATATATATATATATATATATATATAAATGTATGTAACAAAAAACAGCCTGGCAGGCATGCTGGTAGGTGTTTTAAATTGGGGATGCTGAATGATTAGCCTTTTCATACATAACATGTTATGTTGTCAAACAGAAGTGTCGAAGACACTTTATGGTATTCTTTATGCTATTCTTATTCAGAGTGATGTACAGTTTTAATAATCTCTTACGCTGGTAGGCGAAGGCACAATTAGGAGTCTTGCCCAAGGGCTCTGGTTGGTATAGTGTAGGGTGCTAGCCCAGATAGGCTAGCTACAGAGCAGGACACAAATGTGTTACCCACTACGTTACTACAGCCTTAAGAAACTGATTTTTCTTTTTTTTTCAATTCTGGACGAACTTAAGTAAATGCAAATGGAAAAAAAAGAGTGGTGTAAAATTAGTTCTCTGTTGTGTGTTGTGTGAGGACTCCGTCATGCTCACTGACAAAAAATTATATTAACAAATGTATTCAAAGCGTGTGATGTTTTAAAAACAGTACCTAGCTGCTTTTGAGTAGAACTGGGGAAAACAAATGGGAAATGATCATGCAAATCTGACTGCTTGGATAAACCCACTCATAAACCCATATAAATGTCATATTATGAACAAATATGTAGGGCTGTACCCGACTCAGAATTTTGTCAGTTGAATCGGATTCGCCCGTCCTGGTCGTCGATTCGACTATTCGTTCACATTTTTTC
>JAMWET010004529.1:92500-175000 GCA_024036415.1 Prochilodus magdalenae
TCTGGATTACTGTTGGCTGAGCCACAGTCTGGATTACTGTTGGTTGAGGTACCTGCTGGATTACTGTTGGTTGAGGTGCCTGATGGACTATGGTTACTGGCTGCTGAACTACAGGGTCCATGATCGTTGGAACAGGCTGCAACACTATTTTAGAGAGAACAGTAGATACGTGTTAGTCAACAAACATATTGGAGATGAATGAAATCAGGTAAACTGCTGGTCACCACATGAAGTACAACTGGGTAATACTTTACAATAAGTACTGAGTAACTAACATGAAGTAATGCACTAATGGCTCCAACGCTAAACTAATCTTAAGTCAACATATAACATATGTAATGTTACGTAAACATGTTACAAGCTTACTTAACATTAATTAGTCCTTGTTAATGTGTTGCTTCATGTTGGTTAGTTAATACTTCATGTAAAGTGTTACCTACTATTCTATAGCTTTAAAGCTAATGTATTGGCAGATGTACAGGTCCACAGGTATCAACCTCCATACACGATAAGGTAGCAGTTAGTGCACATTACAAGGTGTTGTTAGTTGTGCAGACCTGGCTGTGAAGGATATTCCGCTGCATGGTATTCAGCGTAACCCATTACGGGGCCTGGGTACGGTGGAGGAAGGTCTTTCTTTTCCATGGTTAAAGACCAAAAACTGCAAGGCAGAATGAGATGGATTGAGGCTGCTTCTTTAGTGGTGCACTGATGTAGAACGGTAGGCACCTACGCCTAACCAGGCTAAGTCTCAAGAAAGATTTGGGTGATAAATTTTATGTATAGTTTTTAGGCTTCTCTCAAATGCAGTCAATAAACCAAGACATGCTTGGGGCCTGAAGTTTGCTTCAGGTCAGAACTGGATATACGAAGTTGCATATTAAATCATAACAAACATGAACAAGTGTTGTATGTCAATAGATTGGTACTTCGCCAGTGGTGCTATTTCGTAGAGCTGTACCTGACTCAAAATTGTGTTAGTCGAATCGGATATGCCCATCCTGGCCGATGATTTGACTATTCATTCATGTTTTTTTCTGCATATACATTGTCTAGTAAATCAATCTGCACACGTTTCAGATCTGATGTCCTCCTCATTTAGAAAGTCAGCAGAGTCACAGGAACATATTTTTGAACTAAAAGAGATGTGGCGTACTTATGCTGAACGTTAGCGCTTATAGCTTATAGTCTTTTTAATTTCACTTCTAACAGTTCTTCAGTAGGAGGACACTTCGTCTTTCATCTCTCATAAATAATGAACTGCTAAATAAAACTAAATTAGTCAATATTTAAATTATTTATAGATGAAAAGATAGACAGTAAACCTAAAACCGTTTATTATATTACCCGCGCTGAAATAATTATCTCTCGTTTATCAGCAGGTGTATTAAGTGACTGTACTTATCCTTAAATAAAAATAATCTTAGCTGCAGACGAGTAAATAAAAACATCTGTATTTAGGTTCTAAAATAATGGAATTATAATAAAACTAACGTCTTCGGTCCGTTTTTCCTTCACCGCAAACCTCCGTTATGTCTAAAAAGCAAGTCAGCTCCCTCGTTTGAAGCAGTGTTGGATGTCTGACTGAATGAGGAGCAGAATTCCGTTTCATTTGTTCAGATTCTCTTCAGAAGCTCCTCCAGAATTTCTGAGACATCGTTCCACCCGTGTTTCTCAGCTTCACAGCTTTAGCTTCTCTTAACGGTGAACCGCCAGCGAACGTTGTCACGTGGATTTAATTTTTTAGCAAGCAAACATCATAGCCCAGCTAGAACTTAAATATGTATTTATTTTCCCACTTTTAATAATTATTAAAATGTCTTTTTAAATTCTTAAAGTTCTTGTGCTTTAGTCTGTTTTACAAAAAACAAAACAAACAAAAAAAGGTCACAGTTTTCAGTCGACTTAAAGGGTCGCCAACTGACGAATCGACTCGTCATCTTCTAGAGGGCAGCCCTACTATTTAGGGTGGAATAGGAAATCTGAATAAGAAGAACTTCAGCTTTAACTCAGGAATAGCCCTTTTCCACCAGTTGCTGGTTCTTGAACTGGTTCCGTTCAGGTTTGTAGAACCTTGGTGTTATCCAGGAAACCAGTTTTTTGGAACGAAGCAACGTCACAGGAGTGCATTCTCTGAGCTCCTCTACCTGTGTTATAGGTATTATAGGTATTGTGTATTACAGGTATTATAGGGATTCCTTTAGACCCATCTACGGTTGTCTGGCGCCAAATGTAACCGAACTGTATTTGCCTGGATGTCCAAAATGGCCGCCCTATTAGCTAAACTAGGAGGTTTTGCTGTACTGTTTTCATAGTTCACAGTCACACTGTGTTCTAAACCACTACCAACATGTCTGTGTGGCCCGGATGTGGTCTGAGTGGGTCGAGAGATGCTCTGGGAATGTATTTACAAACCAAGCTTGTAAGACTACTTAGTAGAAGTGCAACATTAGCCTTGTCGCTTCAGCTCAAAAGGTGGATGCTAAATACATCTTGGATGATTGCATTCACTGCTCGCCAGTGTTTAAAAATTCATTTGTTTAGATGAACATGTGTCTACTAGTTTTTTATATGGCCAATTCAATTCAGTTTTATTGGCATTATACCAATACAAGGTAGTACAGTACCACGAAACACTATCAGGCTTCTTCTATAACACTTTTCATGAAAGATGTCTACATAACACATTCATAACATCTAACATTTCAACACGTCATAACATAACATGCTTAAATTTATTCATACGTTTATAGTATGTATATGTTTTACATGATATTCCTTATTCCTAAACAGGCAAAAAAAAAAAAACATTGGCCTAGCTTTGCCCGATAAGACATTTTTAGACTTTCAGCATTAAAATAATAAGGTTTTGAGAAGTAATAAATAAGGACCTTTATTTGAGAAATGTTTCTCAGTAAATTGACATAATACAACATGTTACCATGGTACAGCCCTTGTATACTTTATAAATGTTGATTTAAGTGTTTATGTAAGATGTTATGAATGTGTTATGTAAACACAGCAATAGTGCAAAGACGAAGAGACAGAAAGACAAGACAAACTGTGCATGGAAAGTAAATACATAGATGTGCATGAGCAGTAACTGTAGAGACAACAGTAGTTAGCACAAATACGCTGTAGAGCAAAACACAGCTCGAGCACTGTGTGCATATGGGAAATGTACAGTGTGTTCAAGGTGTGCAGGTTAGGTAAGTGACTGCAACAGCAGATGTGTAATCCAAAGTGTGCTCTGCAGGTAGGATGATGGTAGCATAGAAGGTCAGTCGGAGTTCAAGACATCAGGGAGTGTATTCCATTACCATTTCATCCAACAACTTTTTGTAGGGGAGCATTTTAAGGTGGACGTCCGATTCCCATCCCCACCCACTGTGTGTCTAGAACTAAGCACCTCACATCCAACCAATTTCTTCACATCTTAACCATTTGGTTACACAGCTGGACCTGTCAACATCCTGTTTAGCAAGTCTGGTGGCATTTACTTCAGTGTTCAGTGACTGAATGGTTTGACATTGAATGTGCATATGCAAAGTACGCTTGCTTGTAAGACGCCCTGTTCTGAGTCTTCCACCCACCCGACTCAGTTCTCTGCAGTTTGTACTTGTTCTACTTGTATGTTTTTATGTAAAACTTCAAATATATCATAGAAACTTCATATATAACATATATAATCATGCACAGCAGATCTACAGCTTTCAATTCCTTAGTTAAGTGATAAACATCCATCAAGTAATAATCAATAATACATTAAAGTACAGCTGTTCACATTTTAATCATATCATCATATTCAGTCAGCTAAATTACACCACATGTAGAGTCAGTCCACTTTCAAAACACGTACCAATCTCACTGTCTTACTGGACGTTTAACTACATGATCTCATTTCTTTCAAACTTCCACATCAAAACTACACAAATATACAGGTACACATATACAATACACATATATACGACATACATAAACGATACACATATACGGGTCACATACCTGCCTTTTCCGGATGTCGGAGGAGATCTGAAGGCTTATCTTTCACAGCTTAGATGATACACAGGAAACAACCTGATGCTCATGAAAGAGTGGAATGGTTTATCGTACAGAGTGTGAGAGAGAGGTAGAGACAGAGAGAAAGAGGGAGGGACAAAGATACATACTAGATTTGAGTGTTATGGGAGATATTTTAGGATCTCAGGTTTAAATCTGTTTCATGTTTCATGTTCAGAAAGTCGCAGGTGAACGTCTACAATACTGAGATAACAGCATGCTGTAGATTCCTGTTCATGTAGGAAACAAAGTTGGAACATTCCTCACTAATACATGTATATATGTCCCGAATGTGCCAAAGTGTCTACGACTAACACAGCAGTAAACACATATACAAAGTAATAATAACAGTAAACAGGTTTTAAATCAAGTTTTAAAGGTTTTGTATAATAATAAATTGGTAACACTTTACATTAACAATGGTTAACTAATGTTAAGTATACATAATACAACTATGTTTGCATTAGTGAACCATCGTTAATGTGTTACTTCATGCAGTAAACAAATATACAAAGTAATAAAAGTTAGCAGGTTTAAAATGTGAACTTTTACATACTTTACATTAAATGTTAACTAATTAGCATGAAGTAATACAGTAACAATGGTTACAATGATTAAGTAACATTAAGTAAACATGAACGTATTTCTTCCTGACATGTTAGTTTTACTTAATGTAAGGTGTTACCAATGAATCATCTAAACTGAGCTGATTAAGAGTCTTGTTCCAGAAATGATAATAGGACATTAGAGCCATAATAAACCATGCTCCTGTTACTCTCCATACTTAAGTACATCTGAAGGTACATACTTTAGTACTGGTACTCTCCATACTTAAGTACATCTGAAGGTACATACTTTAGTACTGTTACTCTCCATACTTCAGTACATCTGAAGGTACATACTTTAGTACTGTTACTCTCCATACTTAAGTACATCTGAAGGTAAATACTTTAGTACAGTTACTCTCCATACTTAAGTACATCGGAAGGTACATACTTTAGTACAGTTACTCTCCATACTTAAGTACATCTGAAGGTACATACTTTAGTACTGGTACTCTCCATACTTAGGTACATCTGAAAGGACATACTTTAGTACTGTTACTCTCCATACTTAAGTACATCTGAAGGTACATACTTTAGTACTGGTACTCTCCATACTTAAGTACATCTGAAGGTACATACTTTAGTACTGTTACTCTCCATCCTTAAATACATCTGAAGGTACATACTTTAGTACTGGTACTCTCCATACTTAAGTACATCTGAAGGTACATACTTTAGTACTGGTACTCTCCATACTTAAGTACATCTGAAGGTAAATACTTTAGTACTGTTACTCTCCATACTTAAGTACATCTGAAGGTACATACTTTAGTACTGGTACTCTCCATACTTAAGTACATCTGAAGGTACATACTTTAGTGCTGTTACTCCAGTGGAGTTCTAAAGGGAGGAACTTCTACTGACACTGGAGGAGTATTTCACCTTGACTATCTCTACTTTTATATATATAAAAGTAAAATTTGGCACGTGTTTGTAGGTTGCTTTTGGTGTCTGTTTACTTCCACTGTGCTGTGGAACATCTACACAAATATAGTGCAATATACACCGTTTAGCCATATAATTACAACCACCTCCTTGTATCTACACTCTTTATCCATCTTATCAGCTTCGCTGACCCTGACTCTGTAGTTAGAAATGCTAGAAATGTTTGCTTTAAAACGTTCTGAGAATATGCAAATAAACGTTCCATCAATGTTTTCAGTGGGAAGTTTTCCAATTGGAAGTTGCCCCGAATGTTCTAGGTAGGACTCCGGTCTCAGTAACATCCACAAAACATAATCTGAATGAGTTATTTTTTTGTTATCATGTAACATAATGTAAGATCCTGACAACACCCTCACAACACATACTCTGGAAGTTACAGTTAAAACATCTTAACTAAGTTAACACTTAACCTTATAGGAACTCTGTTTATGTATATCTCGAAGCTCTAGTTTGTGCACTACATAGAGTTAAGCAGGACCTTCGCGTTTCAATGACCAGTGTTTATTAAATGAAAGGAAGTTTAAGCTGGAGAGTTTACCTGTGTGAACGATTGGCAAATCAGTAACAGGTTACACCACCAGTTTGCACCATGGAAATAAACCTCTGCTTATTTACAATAGAGGAACACTTCTTGGTGCTACTTAGAGCTCTTTTCAACCTACAACACCTTTTCCACCTAATGAATCCTTACATGATGCAAAATAATAATATTAAAAGCTTAAACCAGTCAGGGAGTCCTTTCTGTGTGTTCATGGTTCTATATAGAGCCATTTTCTTGGCTTACAAAGACACCTTGAAAAAACAGCTTTTTAAATGTGTCGTGCAGTGGTACATGTGTATTTCCCTAGTCAAACATGATTTTGTTTTTCCTAGTTCATTGTTATTCAGGTCAAATGTCCAGTCCAGAGTATTTTAGTCACGTTTTGTTTACGCTGTACACTTTAGCGGCTTAGATTTCAGATGTGAGTGACAGATATGATAAAAGTAGGTACAGGCGGAGTGTAGACAATCAGGAAAGGTGCTTTCCACAGCCTACACAAACAGGACCCTAACCATGACTCAGCTAAAGACCAAGATTGTGAGAAGATGGTGACGTTGGTAGTGATGTCACATGACCAGGGCTAATACTGCACATTCAAATAACCACCTCTGTACTTCTTCCAATACTTAAACTCCCGTGACCTTCTAGTTTAGTTCAGTTTAGGTTCTCGTGTGTGTGTACAGTACTAAACTAGTGCACAATGGAAGTGGCTAGTAACTTGGACATGGCAGGTTCTTGAAGAAACACATTCACCTAGAAAATAATAGCCTACAGTATTTATGACTGTTGTAGGTATACGAAGCAGTGTATTAGTCTGACTCTGCTCTACTGTCCTTACTTCCTGTTGCTCTTTTGGCATGGTCTTTGGTGTGATGCCTTTGTGCATTGTGAACGAGATAAGAATGCAGATTTTCAATAATCTGCCCAGAACACAGAACAGACAGGTATGTTCCCATTCATGAAGGTATGCAAACCACAGCAGGCTAGAGCGCTCATGGAAGAATTCCAGCTCTACAAACTTAAAGGGACAAAACTGCAAATTTGCCTAAAACAAGCCATTACATACTGATAGGACCATACGGTGAACGTAATAACTGAAGTAGTAATAAAGATATAATATTATAAATATATAAAAATATTCCCATTCAAAGGTGCCTGTCCCAAATTCAAATCCCGAAATGACCACCTAAAATAAAAATATTAAGTTTTTTATTGTAAATATCATTTAGATTTCTTTTAACATAAAGTTTAAAGATTTACATTTATCAAAGTTTAGAGTTAATTGTTTATATAAAAAAAGTGGGGTTAATAAAAATGCTGTCTCATGTTTTCACCGGAACACGAGTTATAGTCTGTGGGTGACGCCTTAGGGCAGGAGGTGAGACTGTACAGCTCTTCCACATGGTAACGGTTAGATCCCACTGTTTAGAAATAAATCTGCCCAAATTCTGAAACTCAGTGTGGAACATTAGGAGGTGTCACCACCGAAGGACAGATTTTCTGCGGTGGTTTTGTGGTTTTAAAAAAATATGTATTTGTGGGCGTACAGGTGTTTAAAGTGCTGTTTACTATTCGGGTACCAGGTAGCATTTTTTTAATTCTACTCAAAATAAGCAAAAATGATCATGGCCGAAACAGTTACCACTAAAACGTTCGGTTAAGTTTTGGTAGTGACCAAACTGCTGTTGAATCATTTGCTTTTATGGGTAGGGGTAAATGATCATGCCCATATCCAACTAACCATAATCAATTTAACATGAAACAGATACGGGGTCACTCAAAGCAAGAGCATTTCCATTCTGATATCCAAGTCATTAAAAAGTCCCAGTTGTGTTTCCAGTACACTGTGTTATTATAAACATGTTTAAAACTTGTATGCTTCAATAGTACTTTCGCAATAACACGTACAAACAAAGCAAGTACTGTCTAAAGGGAACTGAATGAGTGAAAAACTCAAAACAGGTTTTTTGACTTTGAGTCCCTCAGTTTCTACATTATTCTAACCTTACACAAACAAACATGACAGTGCACATGCATAGCTTAGTTCAGTAGGAAAACATTCAGTCATCCAACACCATAAATGCCACCAGACTTGCTGGTCCGGATATTACAGGGGTTTTCGTCATATGACTGACTGAAAAGGTATGAAAAATTACACCATATGAGGGAGAGTGTTCGCCTTAAAGAGACAGTTTGACTATGCAGTGTATGTGTATACACAGTCGACTCACATTGCCTACTTTCTACTATACATGCCGATTGTCTTCCGAAACGCGGATGGGATCTTCCAGCAAGACAATGCCACATGTTACATGGCTAGAAATGTCTGAAATTAGTTGGAAGAGCATGACCAAGACTTCCAAGTACTACCCTGTTCCCCTAATTATAATATATTACATATATTATATATATTACAATATTACACTTTTTCCATCTTTTCCCCAAATAACTGATCAGTCAGGGTATGATGTCTGAAGTTTCCTTTTTTTGTTTGGCACTAGACCTATGAGGCTACGAAGCTAATGTAGCTAGCATATAATAGAATCTACAATCCCACCAATAATTAACCCCAACAGTAACCATCAGTAACTGTGGTGTTCATTTTCTTTTTGTAAGGTTGTGACTCTACATGTTTGAACTAGCTGTTTTCATAAGCATACTAATAATAATAATTACTAATGCAACAGAATCCAGAAGTACTAACATCAAGGTACAAATATACACAAATATATCAAAAAAATGAAGGGAACACTTTGAAAACACATCAGACCTCAATGGGGAAAAAATAATGCAGAATATCTTTCCTCATATAGACTGGGTAATGTGTTAGTAATGAAAGGATGCCAAATCGTTTGATGGAAATGAAAATGATCACCCTACAGAGGGTTGAATTCAAAGACACCCTGAAAATCAAAGTGAGTAAATGATGCAGCAGGCTCATCCATTTAACCCAAATTCCATTGCAGCAACTCAAAATGGTACTCAGTAGTTTGTATGGCGTCCACATGCTCCTAATGAGACGACGGATGGTGTCCTGGGGGATCTCCTCCCAGATCTGTACCAGGGCATCACTGAGCTGAAGTCTGAAGTGCAGCCTGGTGGCGTCGGATGGACCGGAACATAATGTCCCAGAGGTGTTCTATTGGGTTTAGGTCAGGTGAGCCAGTGGGCCAGTCAATGGTATCAATTCCTTCATTTTCCAAGAACTGCCTGCATACTCTCGCCACATGAGGCCGGGCATTGTTGTGCACCAGGAGGAACCCAGGACCCACTGCACCAGCGTAGGGTCTGACAACGGGTCCAAGGATTTCATCCCGATACCTAATAGCAGTCAGGGGGCCGTGGTCTAGCCTGTAGAGGTCTGTGCATCCTACCAGGGATATGAATCACCAGACCATCACTGACCCACCACCAAACCAGTCATGCTGAATGATGTTGCAGGCGGCATAACATTTTCCACGGCGTCTCCAGAGCCTGTCACGTCTGTCACATGTGCTCAGGTAAAACCTGCTCTCATCTGTGAAAAGCACAAGGCACCTGTGGCAGATCTGCCAATTCTGGTGTTCTGTGGCAAAGGCCAATCGAGCTCTACGGTGCTGGCCAGTGAGCACAGGGCCCACTACAGGACGACGGGCCCTCAGGCCGCCCTCATGAGGCCTGTTTCTGATTGTTTGGTCAGACACATTCACAGCAGTAGGGCTCTGGCAGTGCTCATCTTGTTCCTCCTAGCACAAAGGAGCAGATACCGGTCCTGCTGTGGGGTTAAGGACCTTCTACAGCCTTGTCCAGCTCTCCTAGAGTAACTGCCCGTCTCCTGGAATCTCCACCGTACTCCTAAGACTGTGCTGGGAGACACAGCAAACCTTGTGGCAATGGCACATATTGATGTGCCATCCTTCAGTTGCTGGACTACCTGTGCAACCTCTGTAGGGTCCAGGTACCGCACCATGGTACTAGTAGTGACGCTGACCCAAGTCAACTGCAAAACTAGTGAAAAATCAGTGGGAAAAGATGAGGGGGGACAAAATGTCAATGACTTCGTCCTTTTAAACCATTCCTGTTTTGGGGTGTCCCATTGTTGCTCCTCTACTGCACCTGTTGTTAATTTCATTCATTGTGGTTTCCTAAGGGCCTTGGCAGTCAGAGGCCCCTGGTCAGTGGACGTTTAGTAATCCATCCCACAGTATGAGCACATTTATTATTGAAGACATGAGGCTTTATGAGTAGCCTGATCTCTAATTTAGCATATTATTAGTGTCATAATAAATCCTCACATTTTTAAAAAGATGATTATAGGAGGAGGAATAAACGTTTGTAGCTTGTAATGAAAGTTAACAGAGAAATCATGTATCCCCAGTCATTTTCTAATAGCGTTATAAATCTATGTACAGTGTGCAAAACACACTGAAAGCTATGCGCAAACATATGTGTTCTAAAAGCAGCAGTACATACTCCCCAACGTTTTGAGTGTCACTCACACAAACATACATGGCACATGTTCCTCTGTTGCTAATGCGTCATGTGAGAAGAGAGCTTCAGCATATTTTGAACTAAATATGGATCTGCACACACCCACTGCAACCTTGAACACCAATGTGTCATTATGTACGTCAGTTCTAAGTCATTAAATCATGCGGTCATGTGTGTCTCTGCCACAGATACTGTAAAAGAGACAGAGCAAATTTAGTAGTTCAGAAACCAAGGAATGTAATGCTTAGCATACCATCTGTTCAAGAACAAAGCCCAAGAGTCAATCAGCTTGTTCCTAAAACCACACCTTTGAAAAAGTTCCTTAAAAGAGTAGTGTGCAACCTCTAGTGGTGAGGCTGCAAACTGCAACCAACTCCACCTAATTGTTCTATCCCAAAGATTTTTCATTTAGCTGCATGGACTGACGGCACGTGGGTAAATCACACCCACTTGCAAAATATTGGCCACACTTCAGCCAAAAGTGAACCTAACAACTGGGCCGAATCCGGACCAGAATTTGACTGCACGATGTGGGCCTAATCAGGAACAGATCTGCACCAGAGTTGTTTCAGATAGTAAAATTATTATGGTCCACATTTGGCCCACATCCTCTCCCATTTTCATCTGGCCCACTTGCCACCTGGACTGATGGAACTCGGGCGGATCTCTCCAGTTGCAAGCTGTGGGGCGATGTGGGAGTCTCCAATCCCAGTTTAACACACCCAATCCAGGCAATGAAGGCTTTCAGGGACATTTGAATACTAGAATCGGGTGTGTTAAAATTACACTCTCCAGAAAGAAGAGACAAGACAAGGATATAGTCCTTCTACAGGGGTCAATGTGGCCACAGAGCTGTTCTTAGCTGGATAATTTTCTGTATGTGTAGCTCAACAAATATTGCTCATATCAGTCTAAATGTATCATCATTTACTGTTCCTGGTCACCTTTATCTCCCTTTCCAACACCACTGCTATCCCACACCTCCTTCTGGGTGCAGCTGTTTTGACAATGAAAGAATAGATGAGGAATGTAGTGGATGTTATTGGATATTATTGACCAGCCTCAAGCGCACCAACATAACAAGTAAGCAACCTAAGCAACTTGTCTGTGCATATAGGGGTCACTTTTGATTCACACATTTTGCCTGAGAGCATCCCCTCCGCATCTGTGCCAGAAGTGAAGGAGATTTGTTTTAGAACGTGTGGGTCGTATGAGCTTTTATTTATAGGGGTCATGTATGACTCATACGCATTTTGCCAGCAGGTAGCACTAATATATCTGTTCTAGGACTGGACCAGGTCTGTTTTGGAACATGGGTTTTTTATACATGGGGCTTCTGGTTCTGGTGTTCTAACAGTTTATTCTACCATCATTTATTCTATGCTCATATCATAAATTCAGCATAGTAACTCAGTGTTTCAAAACCAGAACATACACACATGGCTGCATTACCTGTCCAGACCTACACATGATCCTCAAGGAGTGGAACCAGTATTGTTCTACTGTACATGTAGAGTAGTACACTAGTACTTCATAATGATTATGTTTGCACCTGAGCAGGACAGATTATCATCTTGGACTACTGCGCATGTGCCACTAGAGGGCCATCAACCACCACAGATTTGTAACAGGGGAGTTACTACCATTGATTTTATCCACTCATTTCATCTTAAGTAAAGGGCTGAGGCGTAAACAAAGTGGTTTGTTTTAAAATACCTCATTCTAGAGGAACTGACCGGCACAGTGATGGCACATAGTCATTATCATTGATGATATATAAACTCGGAAGACATGTTTAGCTTTACTGGTGGTTTTGGATCATTCATAAAACCTTGAGAGTTTGGGGAACCCCCTTAGAATTTTCTGTATTTCTGCATTAATGTGATCTAAAACTTCATCATATATTAAAAACTTTATCAGAAGTCCTAAATGTAGGTAAGGAGAACCCAGTTAAAGAAATGAGACCTTGATTTTAGACTATTAGTATTAGTATTTATTGAGATAAACTGAAAATGACCCAGTATTAAAGATCTGTGAGTGGCAAAAGTTTGTGAAGCTTTAGGATTAGCAGATCATTTGAAGGTAAATTTAGAGGTAGGTGTTTCAATCAGTGGGATGACAACCAGGTGTAAATGGGCATCCTGTTTTGTTTTAAAGAACAGGGATCTATCAACGTCTGATCTTCACAACACTTGTTTGTGTAAGTCTATCATCGACATGAACAAAAAAGTTTCTAAGGAACCTCAAAAAAAGAGCTTTTGATACTCAGCAGGCTGGAAAAGTTTTGTAAAGTTTGAACTCCTCTATCCACAGTCAGACAGACTGTGTACAAATGTAAAGACCACTGTTACCCTCCCCCGGAGGGGTCGACCAACAGAGATCACTCCAGGAGCAAGGTGTGTAATGGTCCATTAGGTCACAAAGGAACCCAAGGTAACTCATAAGCAACCAAAGGCCTCTCTCACAGTGGCTAACCCTTTGAACAGAGGCAACCCTTTGGAGAGGCATATATACCCGAAAGGCCGCTATAGCGACCCACCTTTCTACCGTCAATACCCAACAGGCTGCAACACCGGCCATTGCTATAATATTGGTCACACTGCGCATGGCACTCATGACGCTGGAATTTGCTGGTCTAAAAATAGCACTGTGTGGGTATTGTGTGGTGTGCGTATGATGCTTACATCATACAGAACTGTTAAAAACCACACAACAAACCTGGCGAGCGGGTTCATACTTTCCGGATGTTTGTTAACGAGCTGCGTCATGACTTGATTGGGACACACCGCCGAGCACTGATACCCATGTCACGTCACAAAACAGGAGGAGATGAAGCCCACCTGCAGAATGAACCCAACATCCCACTGCACTTGCCTGAGCGACCGGAAGGTGCATCTCTGAACAACAGATGCGTGATTGTGCCGAAAAGTACTAGCCAAGAGAGCAAATCCAGAAGCGAAGGACAAGGGCCTACCAAAGTGTGCTAAAATGGTGTACTGGTGTAAATCGTGCCCAGTGTTTTGTGCATTGTCTCTGCATTGACTATTTTGAAGCGTATCATTCAAAGGTTCAGTTCTGGTGTTTGGTCAATGGGCCTAAAATGAAACTGCGACGCTGAATACAATTTTGAATGCATTTTGATTACAAACTATTACATTTTGAAAACTGTCAAAAATTGCTGGGGAGGTCAGTGCTCCATCAGGAGAACACTGAGCAACAATGGTGTTCAAGGCAGGGTTGTGTCATCTGGGCCAGGATGCCTCACCATCATTAATGGAACAATGAATTATTAATTAAATAATTTTTTTATTAAAATGTTAGGGCATATGTGCCTGAGCTGAATCTCAAGAGAGTCCTGCAGCAAGACAATGACCCTAAACACATAAGTTGTTCTAAAGAATGTTTAAAGAAGAATAAAGTTAATGTTTTGAAATGGTAAAAAGTCCTGAGTCTAATGTTGTTTTCTCACGTGTTTATTTATCTACTTTTCAGGACTTTAAAAAATTTTTAGGTTTAAAGTCAAAGTTCAAATGTGTTAGTTCTAAACTTATTTTTAACAAAAAGCTTTTCATGTACTTATCATAGAGATACTGGAATACAATCCACTTGAATATACTTTGCTTATACTGACAGGTACACAGGAAAAGTCTGAGTATATTGGACCTGTGCTGGTAACTATTTACATTTAGAAATATAATTAAGAAAAGTCTAATTAAATGTAAAAGATGGGCAGAGGTTCACCAATCTGTGAAAAAAAAATTGAGGACCAACTTCAGAAAATGTTTCTCAACATAAAACTGTGAATACGTTGGATATGCCTCCATCTACAGTAAATAATATCATCAAAAGATCCTGAGAATCTGGAGAAATTCCTGTGCATAAGGAACAAGGCCAATGGTCAACACTGGATGCTTGTGATCTTGGCCGCTCAGGCGGCACTGCATTAAAAACATGCATGATTCTGTACTGGAAATCACAGTATGGGCTCAGGAGCACTCCCAGAAATCACTGTCTGTCAACAGAGTTTGCTGTGCAATCCACAAATGCCATTGCATGAGCAGGTTAAACATCCAGAAAGGCACTGAACAGTATAGTGTTTTTAGAGCAACATGTGCTCCCATCCATACAACGTCTTTTTCAGGGAAGGTCTTGCATATTTTACAGCCTTGCAAGACAATGCTAAACCACATACTGCATCCATCACAACAGCATGGTGTCAGAGTCCGGGTGCTGAACTGACCTGCCTGGGAACCTTTTTAAAAGTAAACATTTGAAGCGTCATAAAAATTGACTGTTGAGCAGCTAAAATCCTACATCAGACAGGAATGGGACAACATTCCTACCCAAAACTCCAGCAATTGATCTCCTCACTTCCCAGACGTTTACAGACTGTGGGTAAATAAAGAGGGAGTCCCACACAATGGTAGACATGGACCTGTCCCAACATTTTTGAGAGGTGTTGCTGCTAAATGAGCTAATAATTTACATTAAATGGTCAAATCCCCACTTTCAACATCTGCTATGTGTTTTATGTTTTACTGTGAATAAACTACGGCTCTAAGAGATTTGCCAATAAGAGACTGCTCACATTTCTGACTTTGGAACTTTTGGTCATTTAAAACCAAAGGAAAATAATACAACCGAGTCATACAAACATCAGTTTCTGTCTTAATGGATTTACTAAGAAGTTCCACTGCAGCTCTATACGCTGCTCAGTATCTGATACTTTGTGCTCCAGTTGCTTTATATGAAGGAACTTTCGGTTTTACTTGAATCACAACTTAATCCTAATATTAATACGTTTACTTGAGTTTTGATTTAGGCTCCTGTACCCACCTCTGTGCATTGATGTTAGCACAATGTACATTCTTCATTTATCAAGACCAAAAAGATGTAAAGATACCCTCAAAGGTTCAACAGTGGTTTTAGGGTCCAGTTAAATTTAGAAACATAAAAGGTTTAAAAATATTTTCCATACAAAAAGTACCTATTTGTAACTTTTCATTACTTATTTCTATTTAAAACAGAACAATAAAATGAAAATGCTGGTTTGTGGATTCAGTACAACTTAAAAAATACAATTAAATTAACTTATGGTTCAATTACATTTCTTAACTAAGAGAACTGAGATGAACCCCTGAGGGTCCCACCCCAGAGACAACATCTCAAAGTGTATACCTACTGCATGGAGTCTACTTGGGTAGTATACTGAACTTTACCTAAATCTTCTTCTTTAATAAAATGAACTTACTACCTTTCATCCTATCACCACCTCTGTCTAATGAAGGAATCACAATCCTCTGTCTGTCCCTCCCACTTTCTCACTCATCTGCTCTCTTTCGCTTTCTGCCAATAGATAAGTCACCTTTTCTGAGTGTAGACTTGCAATTGTTTCCTGCACTGTATCTCAACAAATAAAGAATCTAGATCTCCTGAAATCTCTGTGGAGCACTGAAAATCCAGGTATGTAAGCTGGGAGTATTTGTGTATAGATATGTGTGCATACATGAGTCTATGTACATGAGTCTAAAAAAGACCAGATTAAAAAGTTTATTCTAGAGTTAGTTAAGAATGTTGGACAGATCCAGTACAATATGATTATTGAAACAGAACTTAGCTAAATGCTAATTCAATGAAATTTGGCAAATGACTGGAATTAAAACTGCAGCAGTATTATTTATTAACTGTGGTTGAATGATGTACAGTGTAGAATGTGTGGTACTTGCTAAAGTGTTCGGTAAAAGTGCACTAAAGATATGTGTGTGTGAGTGTATTTTCTCTCTTATCAGTTTTAAAACAGGCACACAATCAGTCATTTAACACTATGGCCTAAATGCCACCAGACTTGCTGGTCAGGATGCCAAAAGCGCATCTGTTTATATGCTTACAAGAGTACAGACACGTCTAATACCAACTAATATTGTGTTGTATAATGGAAGTTGTTCCTTTTATTCTTTGCTCTACCGCTTTAGGGTTTCATGTCTGTAGGCAAACAAAAACTCAAGAAATGCAAATAAAAACAAAACCTAAGCAGTTTGTATATCCATTTTGACCTATAAGACGAAAGCAGTACAAACTTTAACTTCACAATTTTTACTTTCGTTCACAGTTTTTCTGAATATGTATTGTCACCAGAATAAGTTGGTATATACATTTTGTTCTGATATCTTCTGAACTTTTGTTAGACCCAATATTTAGATGTTCAAATTACGGAAATCCAAACCCTTCACTACTATATTCACCAGCTGCTCTTTGGCAACCCTTGCTCCCTTTAAATTTGCATGGGTGATGGATCTTAGTGGTGGTCCATCTTACAATATCTGGGAAGAAGTGTTAAGTGGAATACACCTTCGTGCTATCAGTGCCAGGCTACATTTGATGCAGGTTTAAGATTATCCAGATTACATTGTTTGGAAAAGAAACAGGATCATTCTGTCTCCGAGGCGTGTGGTAGATTTAAGACTTAGGGTAATATCTCTTAGTTAGTTCAGCCCCGAAATGTCTACTTTTTAAACTGTTTTTCTGAAATGTACAACTAAAAGATTTTTTCCCTGAAAAATCAAACTATGAACAATACAAATTAACTCTTTAAACAGGTCATACCATCATGAATGCTTGAATATAAATAGAGAATTTAGGAAACATCACTCTTATAAGACTCACCTTACTGCCAAAAATGTGCAAGAACAAAGTTTTTTAACAGGCATCTGATTTTAGGTATTTCACCTTCAACTGTGTGTAATTCAGAGAGATCTGTGCGTAAGTGAAAAGGCTGAAACACTACTAAACACATGTAACCTTCGAAACCACAGGCAGCACTGCATAAAAAATTGAATGCTTCTGTGATGGATGGAAGTGATAGATCAGCAACATCCAGAAATGCTGCCAATTTGTAGAACATCTGAAATGGAATGACAGACGGTAGAAACATGTCGTCTGACGAGTTAGCCTTTCAGATTGTTTTCATTTATGGAAGTTATGGACGTCATGTTTTCTGGGCTGAAGGAGAAAAACATCATTTAGAAAGTTACCAGCATAAAGTTTAAAAGCCAGGGACTGTTATGGTATGTGGGTAAGTGCCTATGGAACAGCTAACCAGCAAGATCAGTAAGGTGGTGACAAGCTGGTCATTATTCATGTCAGAATTCATGTCAGCGTATAGAGCTGCTTCATGTCTAATCAACATGTAGCACAGCAAAAATAGATACTTCAGACAAACAAAAGCAATGTTTATCATTTTTTCATTGACCCAATACTACGCTCTACCATGCTGCATTACTACAATGTGACAAGTTGGAAATCTTAAGGCAGTTATGTAATTACAAACCTGAATCCATATCATGGCTCAAGCATCATTAGAATACTGTATTGTATCTCCTACTGACTCCTTGAACATGTTTCCCTGTGTGAGATGGATTTGTCTTGCTTCCCCACAGCTGTAATGGATGACCCACTGTACGAAGAGGTGCCGGATGAAATAAAGATACATACAGTCATTCCGGAGGTCCAGCCAGCAGTAACAGTAGTCCAGCCGGCGCCTCCACTCATCCAGACGGAGCTGCAGCAAGCACTAACAGTAGTCCAGCCGGCGCCTCCACCTACAGTCATCCAGACGGAGCTCCAGCAAGCGCTAACAGTTGTCCAGCCGGCGCCTGTACCTACAGTCTTCCAACCCAACGTCCAGCCAATGGTTACAGTGGTCCAGCCAGAGCCTGTTCCAGCGGTGATCCAGGCTGCAATTCCACAAACTCTGACAGTAGTAAACCAAATGGGTGAGTGTTCAGCCATCCATGGGCGCGACTCCATTATAGTACCACTCTACTGACTCTCTTTAAGTGGTAGTTCTTCCTCAGTATGGGTGTCTGTTAGCTGGCATAGGAAAATTACTCATTAGGATGCTCTTGCAAGTGCTTCTCACGTCTATTTGATGGAAGAGTAGAACAACTAGGGGTAACATTCCTATCACCCACCTTCTTATTTAATGTACTGTTAGATGCCTCTCCGAGGTGTAACTATACGAAGGTCCATGAGTTATTAATTGAAATCTGGGGCATTTTCCTTCATTGTACTATATTTTGGTGTTGCTCTGAATGATGTCTTAATCCTTTAATGTCCTCACTAAAAAAAAAAAAATTGTTTGCTTGTTTGTTTATTTGTGTGGGGCAACAATAATAAAGCATGCAGTAAATTTTATTTACATTAGCTTGCCACAGATACTGTTAGCATGAAAAAACGATTAGACCGTTGAGTTATCTTACCTTTATTAGAATTCTTTTTGTGGTGTGTAAGCTACATAACTCTGAGACTATAATATGCTGATCACATGAGATGACCTTTGAACAAACCACCCAATACAGTCCACATGTATGGAGTGATTTACCTGTAGCTTGACAGCAGTAAAGAGCTACCGACTGAAAGACTCTGTGACCTCTGGTAGATGTATTTAGCCTAAGACAACTCTGCCAATTGGTAGAGATGTCACAATCGGGTTAAGTTACTCAACTACTCAACACAGCTACAGTGACTCAGCACATGCTCTAGATACATTGTTGTGTTTATGTTTTTAGGTTTATTTATAGTATTTTGACAGCAGCTTGGTAACAGGGGCTGGTTCTAGAAGCAGATGCTGTGGTTTGATATACTTACTGTATATCAGTAAGTTTCGGTCTCAGGCACTCAGGAGCACACATACTGTCATTATCACTTCTCAGAATCTCACCTTTCACAGAGAATGTAAACTCTGGTTATTCCTGCTTTTGTCCACTGGTAAATCAGTCCGATAGGAAGCTAAAGGCCAGCATCCGCAGATATACGGGTGCATCTCTACTCGCCAATAAACCAGTGATAATCCATCTAAAGACCGTATTCCTTCATTTTGTTGAAAAGAGTGGGATGTTGTTGTGCCTGTGCTGACCGGTACTTCACCTTATGTACCTGAAGTTGCATCATTGTGTATGTTGTGCTAAATGGTGTGTGATGTCAAACCTTTAAATGATTAATGTGAAATTTGTGTGTGTGTTTGTGCGTTGGCAGTGTCTAAGCCTAATCTTAGAGATTTACCTGGACCCACCAGGTGCAGTTACTGCCAGCTCGACGTTATTACAGTGACAAGATACCTCACGGACACGACGGTTTCCTGCAACCTGTTTGGAAGCCATTGTGCATTCAGGTAAGACACCTCAGACAAATGCACAGGTCCACTTCCCAACCCCAGCCTGACAGGGTCTGACAAAACATTAGTTCTAGTTAAATTTTTCAAGTTTAGTTCAAGCCTGAGTTCAAGTTCAAGCCTGAGTTAGTTCAAGCTCTTCTAATAGATGATTTTGAACAGTAAAAGGCACCACAGCCGAGAATTCTCTGCCATACTCTGTAAATCCAGTTACCAGGTTCATTAGCTTAAAAAGGAAACATTCCTGAACACACCCAACATGTTTACTTTAGTATGACTGACGGACATGAGCTTTCTTCACTCAGAATTTAAAAACTGAGGGTATAGAAATACACAAGTAGATTCAATGTCTGTATTGTTATTGTCCAAAGAAGATTAAATAGACAGACAGATACTTCAGCACTTGAAATAAATATTCAATCTAGTTAAAATATCTCATATTTTCCATGTTAAGATTGTTGTAAGACTATTATAATATTTATGAACATAAGCTCACCAGAGCTTACCTTGAATGTTTATGGTGGTAGTGACATCAGGCTTCTTCAGAATGTCTCATTCCATGTGTGGAAAATGGCTCCAAAGCAGATGTTAATGAATGGCTAAAAGGAGTGACTGCATTCAAGTGTGTCAAAGACCATAGTGTGAAGGAAGCAGCTGAATCTGCAGGTGTATTAAAGCGTACAGTCATACGGGTCTACCAGCAGTGGCTAAAATCCCAGTCTACATGAAACTGTGCCAGGGAAAGCGTCCACCAAATCTGGCCCGACTGCACAATTTTTAATGCAGGAGTGTCTAAACACTGATGTGGCCTACATCCAGAAACTTGTCCAGTCCACGCCAAATTCAAACACAGCTGTTATTGGTACTGGTGGAGGTATTTCAGTCACAGGGTACTCATCTTTTGTCTAGTAAGCATATAAACCCTGCCTGCAGTCATGCACATAGCAGACATCAGCAAAGACATGGTAGGAATATTATGAGTAGGGATCATAACAAGTAGACAAATCTCTATAAACCCAACACATCCCTCTCATCCATAGAATCATTCAAGGGCACATTCACCCACGGGGCACAATGTAGAGCTTTACGAAGTGCAGCTGTAGACCATGACATTACTCTTGTATGATATGTAAATGTGTGAAAGCACCCAAAATCTATTTACAATGAACTTAACAATGTCTAGAAATAAGCTCGCCGGACAGAACCTGAGTCCCCTGTGACTGAAACGTGCCTAACAGTGTGCAGTACCTCCACAAGCAACAATAACAGCTGTGATTGGATTTGGCTGACTGGACAAGTCTCTGGATGTAGCCGCATCAATGTTGCATTAAGAACTTATGCATTAAAGAATTGTTCAGTTGGGACAGATTTGGCGGACGCTTTCCCTGGCACAATTTCATGTAGACTGGGATTTTAGCCACTGCTGATAGACACGTATGACCGTACGCTTCAAAACACCTGCAGATTCAGCTACTTCCTTCAATCTATGGTCTTTGACACACTCAAATGCAGTCCCTCCTTTTAGCCAATCATTAACATCTGCTTTGGAGCCCTTTACCACACATGGAACGAGACATTCCCTGCACTGTAGCGCCTCTTCCCTCTTCTCAATCTATGAATCCTGTCACTCACACTGCAGGTCTTAATAGCCCCGTCATCCTCGTGATTACATGTTGTGTTTTTCTGTTGTGTCTCTGCAGCATTTGGCCATGTTGTCTGGTTCCATTCCATTCCTGTCATGACGTGGAACACACCTGCCCCAGTTGTCACAATGTCCTCTATATCTTCAAACGACAGTGACCACTGACCAACACTATGATACCACACAACTTTGTTATAGTGAAGTGACACACGAGGCATTGTTAAAATTACAAAGAGCTTTTAGTGCATTTATGACTATGAATACAGGCTTCCCAGAAACTCTGACTGACTTAATAAACTGATCATTATAACCAACTAAGAAAACTTTTATTTGAGAGCAGTTTGAGAACCGCTAGTCTAAAATACTATGCAAACATCTTTCTTTCTTTGACTTCCATTAATGACATTTGTATGCATCTACAAACAAAAACTCTCCTTTAATTCTTCCTTCATACGATTTTGCCATCTCTCTTTATCTCTTAAAATTAAACAGCCTGTTTCTCTCTTACTGTGAGTGTTTGTTTTCTACTAGTCTGGCCTGAAACAGCCAATATGCATTTAATAGAGGTAAACAATGAACTGCAGATGATGTACATTACAAGCTTTACATGTAGAACATGACACCCTGAATGGTTAGAGCATTCAGACACTTCAGACATTCAGATATTCAGACACTTTGTTATTGATCATAATGATCAGCTAGCAGACATCTAATATTTCTAGACATCTAAGTGTTTTCCCAACAATGTCTACAACATAAGCTGCACAAATGATGTCACTCTGACACACACCACAGTGTGGCGCCAGAACTGAGCCACAGGCTTGGTGGCTCAACTACATTCTGATCTCTACAGCTTTAATTTCTCACCAAATGCACACGACCATTAAAGCCACTAGAGGCAAGTTTAAAACAAGACATGGACACCAATCTTAGTCAAGACCAGAACTTTCTAGTAGTCCAGTCTGGGTCAAGACCAAAACTTTCTAGTAGTCCAGTCTGGGTCAAGACCAGAACTTTCTAGTAGTCCATTCTGGGTCGAGACCAGAACTTTCTAGTAGTCCAGTCTGGGTCGAGCCCAGAACTTTCTAGTAGTCCAGTCTGAGTCAATCCCAGAACTTTTAGTAGTCCAGTCTGAGTCAAGACCAGAACTTTCTAGTAGTCCAGTCTGAATCAAGACCAAAACTTTCTAGTAGTCCAGTCTGAGTCAAGACCAGAACTTTCTAGTAGTCCAGTCTGGGTCAAGACCAAAACTTTCTAGTAGTCCAGTCTGGGTCAAGACCAGAACTTTCTAGTAGTCCATTCTGGGTCGAGACCAGAACTTTCTAGTAGTCCAGTCTGGGTCGAGACCAGAACTTTCTAGTAGTCCAGACTGAGTCAAGACCAGAACTTTTAGTAGTCCAGTCTGAGTCAAGACCAGAACTTTCTAGTAGTCCAGTCTGAGTCAAGACCAGAACTTTCTAGTAGTCCAGTCTGAGTCAAGACCAGAACTTTCTAGTAGTCCAGTCTGAATCAAGACCAGAACTTTCTAGTAGTCCAGTCTGAGTCGAGACCAGAACTTTCTAGGTGTCAAGTCTGAGTCAAGACCAGAACTTTCTGGTTATCTTTCTGATTTTATAGTAAGGACAAAACTAAGACCACATTATTAATTTTTTTCATAAAAATAAAAAGAAGGGAAAAAATAAAAAATATTTCCAGTTTATAATCATCATTCTCTGTATTTTAACTGAAAATGAATGAACAATTTTATATTTAACATTTGATAAAATCTACAGTTCAATAATACAGTCTGCACTCAGCTGACGACTTTCCGAGTCTACCCTAATCCAAGACCGAGACAAGATACAGAGACTAGTTAATGTAGAAACCGGGACTGTTGATATACAGTCTTGATTGTCTCTAGTGCTACAACACTAGAGCCAGCAGGTGGAGCAAGTCTGCACGTTCTACACTCCCACACATCATTTGTTTGTGACCATGTTTATTTGTTTAATTCTAGTTAGTCTTTCTGAACAGATGAATGCTTACCATCCAGGAAGCTAACATATTATATAGTGCACAAACCTACTAATCTACTCAATGCCTCAAAACCTAACATGCACTGAACTCTTCTGAAATGTTTACTGTTTTAATCTTTAATTTATGCATGCTTTCAACAGCCCGTCTGGAGAATAAGCCAGTTCCACGGCGTTCCAACACAAGGTGTAGGAATGTAAACTCTGTTTTACTACTTTAGAGCTTTAAGCTACAGGATGCTGGTAGAAGTGCTGCCACTTAGACCTTATTAAATGACATGTAACATATTATAATCTCGCCAATACAAAACGTAATTAAATATCATTTTATTTCACTACTGGACATACTGTAAACATGTCTGATTAACACAAAAGCTTTTGGTTTTAAGAAAAAAGGGTTCAGCACAAAAACAAAACCACACCATCACTACTATACTGCCACACCACCAATAAGAGCTCAGAATGTGTAAAATCTGTGTGTTATAGAGTGTAATTACTGCATCCAGTGACCAGCTATAGCACTTACGCTTGAGACCACAGGGTGGTTTAGTTCATATGAATACTCAACAGAGAGAAATAAAGCTGTGTTTGATTCTCTACAGAAAGCAGGGTATGGCAATATATCAGCTCACGGCCTCCAGCAAGTTAGCTTGCTAGCTGATTAGCCTAGTTAGATGCTTTAAACTGGTATAAAGTGGACAGTAAAGTCGTTTCACAGTGATTAGAAGGATTCATGCTTCATGAATGAAGGATTCCAGGTTTCTCAAACAGCTGGTTCATGTTTGGGTTCTTGTTTTTGCAGCATGCAGGGGTGAATCATGTTGTATTAGTGTAGTGCTGCCTGCGTTATCCACACGGAACTAAATTCCTTCCTTCTGTGACGCACCGCGAATATGTCCTGTACTCTTGTTTTGCCCTTCACTTGCTGCTTCTAGCCTCTACCCTACTGGCTTGAAAGGATCTGGAGCCAAAAACTACTGTGTCTTTGTGATGGGAAAGAGAAGAGGAGAAGTCTACAGATAATAGGTTAAATTATTAACCAATGAAGAGTGTTTGGACTCCTCAAAACACTCATCAAAACACAGCAAACAGAACAGAAGAAGACGCTGATATTCAGTCAGGTCAGAACTTAAACGCAGTCCTTAATGTTACATGGCCTCCAGCTTTCTGTTTTGCTGAATGTTTAGGATGTCGTTACTCCCCTATTAAAAACCTGTAATGACATTCGCCCTGCAGCCATTGTACCCGCTCTTTATCTGATCATCGGTCGGGAACTCGTTATCTTCCTTTCGGTTTGTTTCTTTCAGTCTCCTGACAACTCTCCTAAAGGCAACATCCAAATCACTACTGTCTCTACTCAACCCTGAGAACACAGGTATGGGACTGTTTGTGTTGGTGTACTTACACGATTGTGTTCTGTTGGTGCTGATGTTGGGTTAAAGCATAAAGTGAGCTGAAATTACCGTAATTATTCAGGTTATTATCCAGGAGCAGAAACTAATGTATAAATGAACAGGTTAAGTGTCCTTAATCACATTTAATCTATGTGCTAGTTTTATATATGGAACTAGAACAGTAATGATTAGAAAACAGCTGTGTCACTGTAACACCCTGCAAACTAGGATGTGCGTGTACAACCATGGCTAAGAAAAACAAAACAAGAGATAAAGGCAAATACCGAGTTACGGTTCAATGCAAAGGTTTGGGCACCCCAGGTCATCTAAGTCACAGTTACCAACAGTGATAAAGACAGAGAGATACATTTCGGACATTGTAGCTGAACAAAGTCATGTTTGTGTGGAAAGTGCAGGTTCTAAACTGACAGTCCTGTCCGTATTTATGATCGTAAGTAAAAGAGGAGACATTTTATTATGATCAGAGGTGCAGACCAGTGGATACAGAATGTAAATAATGTAAATATAATACAGTTTATACATATACTATAATATTATAATACATATAATTATAGAAATGTAATTCTTTGTTTTAAGATAATAATAAGTAAATGTAAGTAAGTATGTCTTATCCCTCGCTTTGCCGCCCTTTAGCTGTGAGAGCATGCAGAACATATCTCCTCCACCATACCCCGGACCACCTGTGGGCCTCCAGTACCCCAACTGTGTACAGCAGGTAACCACCAAGCAGGAAGCATACATGCAAAACATCCGTGCTCAGGTAAAACCCCCTGAGCACTTTTACGCAGATGTTCATGCCTGTTTTAAGAGTGCTGCGGCACTGTCCCCTTTATCCACGGATTTATTATTTAGTGTTAGTTATCTGTGTATTATAGAAAATAAAGTTATGTATAGCTACTGTAACTTATTCAGTACCTACTATTTATTATTTAGTATATAATGTAAATTATTCAGGAACTTCTGAGCTATTTAATTACTAATATAAAATGATCAGTATCTACTGTAAATCATCCAACGATAACTCAATGATTATTCATTTAGTGCTATGGTTTAAATGGTAATTACTATAAATGGTTTGGTAATTGCTATACATCTAATCTGCAACGTCTGTAATTATGAATATGAGTGTAAGAGAAAACTGGAATGTGCCTGAAGCACTTTCAGCAACAGACTTGTACAGCTCCGCTGTAGCAAAGAAAGGTACAGGAGATTGTACCAACAGCGATCACTCTGTACAACTCCTCTTCACTGTGCCGGGACATTACTGGACACTAACTGAGCATCAGCTGGACATTACACAGTACACTCTCTCATACTCATATCACTGTGCACTGCCACTTTGTCTATGCGTTGTCTATAATACGTTATCTGTACTGTTGTTTACAGTGTACAGCTACCTGTTACTGTCCTCTGGCTTTCTGATTGGACGGTTTTAGATGACTTGTGAATGTGAAATACACAACTGCACTGTTCTCCTGCTGAATATTTATGCTTTATGTTTTTATTATTGTACATACAGTCTCCATGGTAATGACACTTTCAGGGCAGCATACTTTACATAGTCAAATTATTTTCATTCCATACCGTTAGACTAGTTTTTTTTCATCCTGCTCATAGTGGTGCTTATTATTACTAGAAGTAGTAGTAGTAGTACTTCTTTCCTTCTTCTCTTTATTTATGTACGTTTTCTATTATTGTCATATTGTTCTTCATTGTACGTGGACTGCCGCAATACGTTTTTTTTCCATCTGGTATTAATAAAGTGATCTATCCATCTATCTATCTATCTAAACTATTTCTCTCTTTCCTCTCCCTCTTTCTCTTCTCTTTCTCTTGCTGACATATAGGGTGCTCCCAATGCAAACATGCAGAACATCCCAGCTCCTCCGTACCCCGGGCCACCCATGGGACTCCAGCAACCCAACTGTGTACAAATGACTCAGTATCTACTATAAATGACTCAGTATCTACTATAAATGACTCAGTTTCTACTATAAATGATTCAGTATCTACTATAAATGAATCAGTATCTACTATAAATGATTCAGTATCTACAATAAATGACTCAGTATCTACTAAAATGATTCAGTAGCTACTATAAATGATTCAGTATCTACTATAAATGACTCATTGTCTACTATAAATGACTCAGTATCTACTATAAATGATTCAGTATCTACTATAAATGACTCATTATCTACTATAAATGACTCAGTATCTACTATAAATGATTCAGTATCTACTATAAATGACTCATTATCTACTATAAATGACTCAGTATCTACTATAAATGACTCAGTATTTACTATAAATGATTCAGTATCTAATATAAATGAATCAGTATCTACTATAAATGATTCAGTATCTACTATAAATGACTCAGTATCTACTAAAATGATTCAGTAGCTACCATAAATGATTTATTGTCTATTA
Organism: Prochilodus magdalenae; assembly: GCA_024036415.1. NCBI lineage: Eukaryota > Metazoa > Chordata > Actinopteri > Characiformes > Prochilodontidae > Prochilodus > Prochilodus magdalenae. The sequence goes on from JAMWET010004529.1 coordinate 119,792, forward strand.
TAGATGATTTAGAATATACTATAAATTATTCAGTATCTACTAAAAATTATTCAGTATCTACTATAAATGATTCAGCATATATTATAAATCATTCAGTGATGTCTTGATATGATTAATTTAGTACAATGGATTCAATGGATACAATGGAACAGTAATTACTATAAATGGTTTGGTTATTGTTATACATCTAATCTGTGACTTCAGTATTTAAGATGGTAGAGTTTAAGGGGTTAACAGAGACAATTACAATGTCTAACCATTTTACTCCTCTCTCTATCCCTCTTTCTGACATACAGGGTGCTTCCAATGCAAACATGCAGTATCTGAGTAACCCCAACATGTATCCTGAACAGGCAAAACAGGGGTATGTGTGAGTGTGTGTCTAAAAACTGCTGCACTGAATTCACCAGTTTTAACAGTGAACAACAGTGAACATTTCCGCATGAGCAACATAAAAACACAAACAGCACAATCACTGCCGCATTAAATCACTGTTTAAGGCTATTCAATCTGCTGCATTATACATAATTCACTTGTGCGAATAATGGCTTGTCTGTTAGTTAGTTTGGTGATCTGACAACAAAACAATGACGTCAGACCTGCTTATCAGACTGATGTCCTCTGACAAAGTGAGACAACAGGAAGAGAAAAACTACTAGGAAAAAATTATACACTCTTCTCCAGAAAAGAGTCAGAGAAACTTAGTGAGCTAAAGCTAACCAGATCAACTAAAGCTAGCAAGCTGGACCCCATTTGTAGCTTTCAGTCATCTGTTTATTCCCTTATCCATACGCAACATAACTGCTTCAACTGCTGCTTCATTCACGTGTTGCTTCATCCAGTTGAAAATACCGTAATTATTCAGGATCCAGGTACAAATACTAATATACTAATAATAAGTACAACTTGTGATGCTGGTGTTTAAGTTTGGGTTTAATCACATTTAATCTAAGTGGCAGATTCATGTACGGAATTAAACCAGCAGTGGAATAAAAACTGAAACACTGAATGTCACTGAAACATCCGGCAAACCAGAATGATACATGCGTATACAGTCTTGACTAAACAAAACAAGAGACATGAAATAGTTTGGGCAGGTTACATTTTCTAGTTGCAGTTGAGGTGAGGAAAAAAAGAGCTATATTTTTTCAGTCTTTCAGTCTTTTAGTTTTTTCAGTTTTTCAGTTTTAAATGTGAAGTGCAGGTTCTGAACTGTGAATACAGAATGAAATTCTATATAAATATAATTAATTGTTGGAATACACTAATAAATAAAGGTAAAAAAAAGGTCTCATTGCTCCCTATGCTGTCCTCCAGCATGAAGAACATACCTGTTCCACCGTACCCCGGACCACCCTTGGGCTACCAGCAACCCGACTGTGTAAAACAGGGACCCATCACCAAACAGCAAGAAGCATACAAGCAGGACATCAGTGCTCTGGTAAAGCTCACTGAGCGGTTTATACAGATGATTCCTGCCTGTTTTTAAGGTTCTGCTCCACTATCCCCTTCATCTGCAGCTTTTGAAATTACATCGATAACAAATAATAACATGCAGTATCTATTATAAATGATTCTGTAACTACTAGAATTATTCAATGATAGCTATAGATGATTTATTTACTACTATGGATTAAACATTGATATAAATCGTTTTGTTATAAATCTGATCTGTAACTTCAGTAGTTATAAATGTGAGTAACATTTAGAGTTTAAGTGGTTCAAATCAGAGACAACTGGAATTTCACTCCTCTCTCTCCCTCTCTTTCTCTGTCTGACATACAGGGTGCTTCCAATGCGAACATGCAGTATCTGAGTAACCCCAACATGTATCCTGAACAGGCAAAACAGGGGTATGTGTGAGTGTGTGTCTAAAAACTGCTGCACTGAATTCACCTGTTGTAACAGTGTAGATCATTTCCACATGAACAACATTAAAACACAAACAACACAATCACTGCCACATCAAATCACCGTTTAAGGCTCCACTATGGAGGACCAACACTATAGTAGCTCATGAATAAGAATAAATGATCTGTCCGTCAGTTTGGTGACCTGAGAACAAAACTTCACAGCAGACCTGCTTACCAGACTGATATCTGGTTACAAAGTAAGACCACAGAAAGAGAAAGACAGGTGTGGCTGTTAAAACAGAAATAAAAACAGGGCTTTGTATGGTATTATAATTACACTCTCCTCCAGAACAGGGCTGCGACAAATGACTGTTTTGATAGTCAAATAGTCCATCGATTATGAAACCAAACTAACAATAAAGTCCGTCAATGAAAACCTTATTCAAAAATTCCCTGTTGTAATCAAGAATCAAGAATGTGCAAAGTAGTACCAAAAAAATAAAATAAAATAATTCATTTAAATTTATGCAGTGCGTTCTGTCTGACTACAGAGTCACAGCTGAATTCTACAATCACTGGTCTTTATTAAAATGGAGGAAATTATATCACCAACGAATCCACTATTAAACTAAGTACCAACTAAAATGGTCATAAATTTTTGTCGACTACTTCAAGTAATCGTTGCAACTCCACTCATCCTACAATCTCAGTATGGAGAGATTTAGTGAGAAAGCAAACCCAGCGTAACCAAAAGCTGTCGGCTATACACTTGATTATCCACCCGACAACACTGATCTTTCCTGTTCCTTCGCGTGTTGTTTCATCTGTTTGTTTATCCAACCACTCGTCTGTGCATTTGCTCCTTTATGCCTTGGTTTGTCTGTCTGTCTGTTTGTTCATACATTCATCTGTATGTCCATCCGTTCATCAATAACTATTTTTGTCCAGTTATCATCACATAAAAGCCGGATTCTAATGTATTTATGTTTGAGTAGTGGAGCAGGCTCGGGGACTTGAACATAGAGCTAATAGTGGTCTCTTAGAACTCCACTGCTATTTCCCTGGTTATTAATAAGACATTACACACACCTCTCGCTATCATCTGAGAGTAGAGGTAATACAGGTGAGACAGAAGGCTTGTACAGATTAGAAAATTCCTAAAAAAAACCTACAGGTCCAGTGACATCACCACTAAGCACAATCAAAGTGATACTAAAAAGGCTTAAAAGCATGAAACAGTTGAACCTCTGCTGGTAAGAAGCAAAAATACTAAACCTTGCAAAATATCAATGAATCCATGAACAGGAAAATGGAGTCGTGTGATGTGGTCAGATACAATGAAAGGATACCAGACAGGACATAGCTTATTTTCATAAAGGGTGCCAATCATTTCGGACTGTGAGCAGGACTTATTGGGTTTGTTCATTTTGAATTTAAAATGAAATTTACAGCGTGTTTTTTTTGCTAATCCTCACATTCTAAATTTAAAAACATGTTTTGTGTTTTTTTCTACTCATTCTCCTCGATATTTCTGTTTCAGTCCTCCAGGATCACCTCTCCATTACAACAGTAACAGTGTACAGCAGGGGGCCTACGCTCAGTCAGGTCTTCTACCACATGAGGCTGCTGTTCAGGTAAGGCTTTGAGAGTATGGGTTATACTAGCATCTGAAATTCAAACAGACTACGTTGGTCTATATGATTATATATTTTAGTTAAAGAGTGCAGCAAACTAATTTTACCAGTCAGCTGATCGGCCAGGCCTTATTTAATCCTTCCGCAGTTTTTTGCTGGAATTCACTTCCTGATGTAAAAGCAGTGAGAGAGGCCTGTTCTGGAATGCTGCTGGAGTTCATTCTGCCTCTGCATTTATCCGTTCATCTACTTTTCCTTTGTTCCCTTACAGTCTCCACAGAGCTCTATGAAGGAAAGCTTCGATATTAGCACGCAAAGAATTAAATACACACAACTCAGGTACGTCACTAACGTGAGATTAATGTGTTACCCAGCCCTTTACCCTCATAGTTGCGTTACCCAACACCCAACCCCTTATAAGCATTTACCAATCCTATACCCTGGTCCCTCAACACCATACCCACAATATCTAAAATTTTACACACAGTCATTCCCTAATATCTAACACTGTACCCACCCCATACCTCGATCCTTACATTAGCCAACACCATATCCACATTACCCAGGTTTCTCAGCAGGTCTATAAAGAATAGAAGAACAGTGTAGATTTATTGTTTTCTCTCCTACAGTTATGAGAGCGCAGCTCCTCCAGCACAGTGTGCCGGTGTACCTCCACCACCGTACCCGGGCTCACCTCTGAATGTCCCCAACTGCGCACAACAAGTATCAGCAGGTCTGTACACCCATTTCCAGGGCACCTCTAGTAACACCAGCATGTAAAGCACCACATGGAACAGTCCCTGTTTCATATTTTCAGTTAAATTTAGTAACCATAATTACTACCTTATATTCATCTGCACATTTTCTTACATTGTAGTCTTTTTTATTTACTTGTAAATGTATTTTTACACACATGGAGGAAGGCGGCATTCAGATAAATTAAGACACTCTAATTTTAATGGCATTTAAAATTTTAATGGCAAAAATATTTAGAACTTTTTGCACTAAATCCTACCAGGCTTGTCACGTGGGGACTAAAGAATTATTTGTGCTCCCTTTATACACTAAAATAACTTTGTTCGTTTTGCAAAATGCAACCATCTCTGCCATACTAGCATGGATGGTAAGCAGTGCATCCACTAGAGGGAAGTCTAGAGTCAAAAGTGCCTGACAATCACAAACATGAGTGAAGTAATATCACACAGGTCAGGTGTTAAAGGTTTTATCCAAACTGCACAATTTGTCTCAGAATGTTCAGACAAGTTTCTTCTTCCTGTCCCACCAGAGACATGGCTATGGTTGTGTCTCACATGAACTATTGGCTACACTGCCCCCACAATTTCTGGGTGTGCTGCTTTGTTTCCTCCATATTGAAAAGTGTTTAGACAACACAAATACAGATGAAATGAACACAGAGTGGAGCCAAAAGGCTAGATCTGTATCCGTTATTCATACTGAACATAAATGTGCCTTTGTGCAGTGTCTAAAAGCACAAGAGGCTAGTAATGTACAGTGAAAGGACAGGAAACGTAAGATAAACAAACAAATGCAAATATTTTCAGCTAACATTAACTACAAGCTTAGCGACTGTGTCTGTTTTACTGATACCGCAAGTGTGTAAGGAGTTAGTTAGCTGATATGAGCTAATAGTAATAACTTTATGATGCTACTGGTTTTATGTGTTCTAGCCTTTAGACAGTGCAGTGGTTTTTATGCTTTGCTTTTATGTTTTACACCACCCTCTGTTAGAGAACAGAGTTCAGACATTGCATGGTTCTTAAAGAAGACAGCATTAAAGTTAAACTTCATATAACATTTCAAATTCTCCTGGCATGTTTTCATGACTACTCAACAACGTAGAGTCAACCCTATTCCTATACAGCAAGATTATGCTATACATATATGAATGTTTTTATTTTGCCTCCTCAGGGGTGCTTCAACAAAACATCACATCAGTCCAGCATGCTTCTCCAACTGTTGTAATGCAACAGTCACCCCAACCTGCCATAATCCAGGCTCCAAATGCAGCAGTAGTGCAGGCTCCTGTTTTTCAGGTTGCTGCTCAACCACAAATTATGTTTCAGCAGCAGGTGGTAATGCAGTCTGCAGCTTTAGTCCAGCCACAAGTTGTGGTCCAGTCTGTGCAGCAGCCAAGGATTATCTATCAAATGCCAGCAGCAAACCAAGTGGGTGAGTACTCCTCATGGGCAGTGTTAGGGTCAGTGGGTCTCAATCACCAACCTTAATATATCGTCGCTGTCCAAAGAAAAACATATGTCTTCATTTTTGTTGATTTTTACTTTTATGACTCATTTGATCACATGAGCTGCTCTGTGTGGAAATTCCATGAAGAATGGACGAACAGAAATGGCCCAAAATTGCTTGGAAAGACGTCTGGTTCCATTGACTTACATTCAAATTAAATGAGGTTTTTGGTTTCTCCTGTAAAGTTGCTATTTTGGATGTTCCTGTTTTCCTTTGGACAGTGACGATCTATTTAATGCCCATCACATACCCAGTTTTCACAAAGATTCTGTTTTCTCTTTGGAATTGTTCCTAGTTTAGAGTAAAAGCTACACTCATTCAAGACCAGAAAAGTGTAAACAACAAATTAACAATGTAAATACAGAACTCAGCGATGTGCAAATTATTGAAATTATTTATAATTATTATTTAATTTACACCTATTAAAAATAGTACTAAGCCTACATATCAAATGTGGAAACAATATGCCTATGGTGAGTTTGACCCCAGCAACATCTTTTAACCACGTTGGGAGGTGCCTGTTTACCACTGTGTTGACCAGCTCTACTTTTAACAGCACTTTGTTACTGAGAACCGAGGAGACGACTGCTGTAGTTCTGAAAGTGAAATGTTTTCCATTCTTGCCTGATATTGGATTTCTGCTATTCCTCCAGTCAAAGTCTGCTTTGTCCTATTTTTCTTTTCATAATGCTACAAATATTTTTGCCATGAATTGCAGGCAGGTCAGTTCAGCACTCTGACTCTTTGACTAATTGGACATGCTGTTGTATTATGTGCAGAATGTGCTGAAATAAGGAAGACCTTTGAAAAAGACGTCATCAAAACCCACAAATACTGTAGAGGTTTATGCAAGTCAGCAAAGCCACGGGCACTAATGCCCTCCTAAAAACCATCACAGATGGTCCCACTGCTCATTAGCCCAGATGACAATACATCTTTAATCCTCAATTTATCCTAAATGAAAAGGCGGCAGTGTTTCTGGATCCTGTTTATATATGACTTCTTTTCTGAAGCAGCATTTATTTAACAGTTTCAAATAGACTGGGTCTAGGTTGCCTTTTCTGTAGGCCCCTAGTGGTCATTATGTACCCAGCAGAATAAAAACTGATCAAGATATAGTTTTAATAAAGGCAATCAGGTTAACAGTTTAAAAAAAAAAAATCTACATTTTTATAATTTTATATACATATATATATATATATATATATATATATACGAAGGTTTTGTAATCATACATATTTTCATATATATCAAAGTTACTCAAAGACGTAACCTCCAAAGGTGGTGAGAACAGCACTTTAAGGCTACTGTGGAAAATAAGTTTTACTTAAACTGGTCAGAGTTTGAGTTGGGTCTGAGAATTTAAAGGGCCATAACCAAAGTACACATAGAGAGCATACTTAGCTAATTTTATTGTGTTTCTTTACAGTTTATCGTCGTTTATACTGATTCCAGTCTCCACTAGTTTTGGGCACCATCCAGGAGAACACTGAGGAGCCCAAAAAACATGGAGACCACCAGCTTTATCTGATGGTGACTGTGTTGTGAATTAAACACATGGAGGTTAATGAAATATAGATGCTTTTACTAACACAAAATAAAGCTTTGAATATAATCTTCACTAAACATGTGTATTCTCTATAAAAGTTCATTTCTATGGAAATGTTTTCTTTTGTCTTTTGGAAGCGATGGAAAATGTTTAAATGTGTTGAATTTTTTTTTCCCATTTCTACACTTTTAATGGACAAATGTTTAAATAATGCTGACTCAAGTAAGTATGTAACTCTATGTAGATGTTCAAGGAACTGAACAGCTAGTATGCTTCCTAATTATAGATATAATCAGTTAGTCTAAGGTAAGCCTGCACAAATAAATATCATAAATAAATAGTGGTTTTGACTGGGCCTTTTTTGATTTGACCTATGATCACCCTTTCAAAGAAATCTTATCAGGTTTGGATGTATAATGTGTAGACATGATCTTTATCGAGGTGATTTTGCAGCTGTTGCTCTTATTCTGGATGTACACTGTTTCCTGGATTGTATTTACATATGGAATTTATGATTAAAATGTATATGTGGATGAGTGTGGGCCAAAATCTGCAAGTCTGGCCACCATAGAGACTAAGTGCAAACAGTGACACCAAGACCTCCGTCACTGCTTTATCTTGACCACCCAACTTTTTGATTATTTGCACGATATGACCTGCTCTGCTTTTGACAAGTGTACTACTGAAGTTTAAATAAAAATATTTTAAATATTTATCAAATCTGCTTCTACAGTTTTATACACTACACACTTCCATTAACACATGAGCACACTGTTAGTTTAAATTGAATTACCTGGAGCACTGACAGCAGCATATAGAAAACGAATAATATCAGAATTCTTTTATTGCTTTAGATTTGTTATATATTTCGGTCTAGACTGGACATTCTAATCTGTTTCATTCTGCACCCACACAGATACTGCAAAAAGATATTTGAGGCAAAACTGAGCATATTTTTTTAACACTGTTAATGTAGAGGCTACATAATATGATTATATTTAGCTTTAGAGTGACAATGTACTTTTTGAGTGTGAATTAGACATTCTGGAAAACATGTGTATCTACAAACCATATTCTGAATTACAGAGAGCGTATAAATAGTGTAGTCAGAGTGTAAGAGTACTGTGTCTAAATCTTTGTAAGCATAGCGAAAAATATACTTAGTACTTAATAACGTAATTTCAGTTAATAGATAATTAAATTTAAACCGTATGGCAAAGATGTACTAATTAAAAAATCTCAACCACTGCATATAGTGTATGTTGTTGTATCAAAATCTTACTCCAGTGTGTCATGTTTTTATTTCTTTTTCCATGATTTAAACCTTTACAATGCATTGTGAATAGACCAAATACACTGTCAAAAGTGACTTAAACAATGACGGTGAGAACGTTTTTCTTCTATGAAAAAAGGAGAAGGGGGAACTCAATGACTATCCCTTAAAAAAATCTTACTCCAGACTAAATGACCGCAAAAAAAATGCCTGGGTGGCATTCTGTTCATTTTCTTGATAGCATCATTGCAAAGGCGTTGACAGTATCCTTACACTACTCTGTAGGCTTGGAGCCTGTTTAACCTCTGTCATTTTCTCTTTCCTTTTTTTCTTTCATTATTGTTCAGTTGTTGTCTGATCACTCAGTCCGTCAGCCAACACTCACAGGAGAATCAGCTAGGCTTCCTCAACAAAGGTAGGTGTGTGCGCTTGTGTAGAAATGGACAATAAAGTAGATTTTAGTTTAAAAATGTATTTAGGAAAAGTATGTGCTGCAGTGACATTACAGAGAAAGCATTAATATTTCAGAGTAATATGAATAAAGTGTTAGCATTAGCAGAATCATTTGAATGGTTAATTAAATTAGATATTAGGATACTGAACAAATGTTACTGTGATTACATTACCGTGTTTAACTGTACTTACTGTACTTACTGTAACAAAACTAGTAAACTATAATAGTAAACAATAAAAAAGTAGACAGAATACAATAAGAGTGGATGAGTACGTCAAACTGTATCTGTAATTCTCATATAAACTTGAAAAAACATGTTTTGCTCAATATAATAGAAATTCCAGAGAATGTACTTAGTACATTAGCGAAAGTACAGAAGAGGCAACATGTTGCTTCCCAATAATTACTGCACACTATAAACTGCATATGTATGTTGCTTGTAACAAGTTACCCTATGGGACTTTCTTCTTATTATTTTATTCAAATGGGCTGACTACAGTGCAATGCATTTGTAGAACAAATGTGAACTGGCTTCCAAAACAACTACATTAACTATGTGCATAATTATAAATCATAAAAACACAATAGACTGTTTGTGAACTGAGATAAAGCACACATCAAGTAGATGAATGAACAAGCATTGATAGATTGATTGGGCTGTCTTAATGGTGCAGTCAGCCTTGAGCCACATGCATTCAGCTTCACCTCTGCAGTCTGTAATCTGTAAAGAGTTGCATTGTTTTGTACTCAGTATCTGCCAAAACATCCAAAATGCCAGCAAGTAAAATGTGACCTGACCAGTTCCTCCAGCTGATACATGCAAGTTTGTAAATCTAAGTGTATGTCTATGTGCTATGGATGTAACATCATACTCTCAAGGATTACAACAAAAAAATCAATACAGACGTTAAAGCAACCTTAAAACAACAGCTTTTAAAACCATTTAGGTGGTATGCTGACATACAATAGGAAGCAAGTGATAGTGCCACACCGGGCATGGAACGCCTGATATAGCACTATGTAACTCTGGAAGAGGCTTCTCGCTACAACATTGATCAGCACCACTTCACACACCAACAATATGGGTCTTCAGCTAGCTTTAAGAAGAAGGTAGCTGGGTATTCCCACCATGAACAATATGCCAGAGGCTGCGGGAAGACTAAAAACGATGTTGCCAAAGAAAGTGACAAAAACGAAAGCGTGACCAACCAAAAGCTCAGACAAGAGTAATCAATGCAATGGCTTGACTGGCGAGAGCTAAAAGAGATAAATGATAGTTGCATAGCTAACAGAAAAACATGGAAACCCAACAGCAGAGTGTTTATCGCTGCCAAATAGACCTGTCATGTTACCTTTCTTTTCCGGTGTTGACTTTACTAGTGTTGTGCCAAATCTGATGCCCCTTTGCGTTCATGTACGCCATGCAGGCATATGGACTCTACCGATTACACACAGAAACAATGGAAATTGTGACTGTACCAACACCAACAAATACTTGTGTACACCTGTACATTAAGGGTTCAGAGCATGACAGGTATTTATGACAGTGGTGTAAAAGTGAAATACGTTCCATAACCTTAGGGGGACCCCAAAAAATACCAACTCCCATATGACACTGCTTCAAAAATCTTTACGATTTTTAGACCACAGAATCTAACTGTACTTAATACACAGCACATATTGTGTCACAACCCTTGATCAAAAAAATAACATTAATATTACTGCAGTCAAAACAAAAGGATGAGGTTTAAATGTTTTTACAGTTGGCCCTGTTAGTTGAGTCCCTACACTACTGAGCTGGGAATATACAGGTATTGTGCAAACACAATGTCACAAAACACCTCACCACGCTTGAAGGAGAACACTAACTGCTAATCGTATTGATAAAATGAAGATGGAAGGGTCACAGATGATTGTGACTTCCCAGGGAATGGTTTCAGCTGGTCTGTCATCATGCAAGGTTCACATGAAGGTTGCCTGGCATTTGGTGCAAGAAAACAGATGTTCAGTGTATATAATGTACAACTACAGTTCCTTGTGCAATACATCAAGCACCTGTGTTTATGAACGCTGGCAAGTTGACCGTGTTGGTTTTGGGAGCTATTTGTAGCATTTTTTTTTCTTCCACAGGTCCCTCAGCGTAGACTGCCGTCTCCCCTCCTGTATCCAAAATGGCTTTGGTACTTGAGACTATGCCTCAACCAGTGATGGTAATAGAAGAAACTCCACCTACAATAATCCAGCCTATGGTTCAGCCTATAGTTCAGCCTATGGTTCAGCCTGTAATGGTCCAGGCCGCACCCCCACCACCCACTGTAATCCAAACCCAACCAACTGTTATGGTGCAACAGGTCCCAGGCCCTGTGGGTGAGTTTTTAATATAGAATGCTTTTGCCTTATGTAAATCATATATGTTTATATATAAAGAATACATATAATATGTTTATAGAGTGTTTAAAGTTACTCTGGCAGAACATAATATTCAAAATGCAAGTCTAAGATGGTTATTTTGTAGAACCGTTGTGTGAATTAGTTTTGATGGATAGGTCATTTAAATGGATTTTACATAGTCTATCTATTAAATGTTTTATTCTAGAGAGCTTTAATTACATAATAATCCCTATACAGTGATTCCCCTCATAAAAATACAATATTCTTTTCTAAAACAAAAGACTGCAAAGAAATGTGCAAAATATAATATACTCATCGTCAACAGAACAGCTCCACCCAGAAGGAGGTGTGGGATTGCAGTGCTATTGGGACAGAAGATAAAGGTCACCAGGACAATAAATGATCAATAAATTTAGATTGATATGATCAATATTTATTGAGCTACACATACAGAAGTAGTGTCTCTCAGTATGTTGTTGGGCTGCCATGTTTGCTAATGCAACATGCCAGACATCTCAGTAGAGTTGTAGAGGTTTTTAATGATGAGTGTCCATTAACAGCCCAAGTGAGCCAAGAACACGACAAAAACATCTTCCTCATGTAAAATCTTAAAGACCCAGAGTCCCTTAATCTGTGTTCTGTTTCTTAAGTTTTAAGGTAAACTTGTTTTACTGGGTCACTATATGCTCTATGCAGCATGTCTAACGAATACCTACCAGTAAACTAACCCATGATGTGTGTTTGTAGTGATTCAGCCGAATCTGAAAGAAACACCTGGGCGGATGAAATGCAATTACTGCCATCAGGATATCGTCACAATCGCCAAACCCATCAATGGAGTTCTCACCTGGACTGTCTTTGGAGTCCTCCTAGTCTTTCTGTAAGATACCCTGACACGCACTCTCACAAATACACACAGCTCACCCACCCACATACAGACCTTCATGGTTCCTCTGTTCTCTCTCTGCAGTATTTGGCCGTGTTGCTTGATTCCATTCTGTGTCTCGTCCTGTAAGGACATAGAACACAGCTGCCCCTACTGCCACAACGTCATCCACATTTACAGACGCATGTGAGAATCTTCGAGCAAGAGAACCTGAAGAACCCGAAGAAGCTTATTAATTAACTGAAATATGAAAGAATGGTCTCAGTATTTTAGAACAAATCTGCTGGCCCTTTACTCTAAGTATGTATGATCTGTAATAGTGCTTCTGGGGTGCTGAAACCCTCATCCATAACTTCTCTGATCCAGATTAGGCCTAATCCACTACTTTGAGGTCAAGGCTAGGCTTAATTCATGTCCGAGAAACTTTAAACTTGTTTTTTTTCCCTACCTTTTTAAATATTTCTGTACATTTTGACAGCACATATGCAAACCCTAACAGTCCTTCATGAAACGGTAAACGCATTTGGGCTGCGTTGTTTTGCAGAACTCAAAAAAATATTTTAGTGTCTGAATCAATTATTTTGGAACTGCAAATTCTGTTTCAGGAACTGACTCAAGCAGTTGTGAGAAAATGCCGATAGAACAGCTACTAGAATAGCCAACATTTTTCATGCCTGTTTACAGGAAAGAGAATGAGGAAGGAAGTATCGTAAAGGAATCAAGGCTGTTTGCTTCTGCGTGATTGTTTCTATCCTTTTAAGTGGAGATACCACATGATTTAAATATTAAATCTACTTAAACAAACTGCAGTGATTGTATTTATATGCACTCACACAGATTCACGCCAATCTAACGAGATTACAGCTGTGTCTGTTTCCTGGAACATCTTCTGTACTTTCAGACGGGTGCAGAAACTTTGTAAGCAATATTCAGTAACATTATGGTGGAACACATAAAAGCAGTGGTGGACAGTAACTGAGTAAAAGTAATTAGTTACTGTACTTAAGTATTTTTTCTGTGTATCTGTACTGAAGTATTTCCTTTTTGGATTATTTTTTACGTTAGTCAAAATTTGTAGTTAATTTCAGTTTATGTATGTGTAAAACTGCGACACCAAACTAGCTTGTTCATGGATTCTTAGCATCCATTGAAACTTGCATTGCATACATGGAAGCATTTCAGGTCTGGATTACATCAAGGACCACCTGGAGGAAGGCAGGTAAAGCAGGATGGGGTTAGTGAACAGATCAAACAGTTTGTTCCTATTCCTGAACTTTGTGGGATCACATAGGCCAGCAGTATAGGATAATATGTACTACATGCCCTTGTGATGGCAAGGCCGCTCGTCTTTTTCTGTTTTTCTTTACTGTTCATCCCTAAATATAAACAATATTTCCTTTATAGTTAATTAGTTTATGTTAAGGTAGTTTATGTTGAACAGAGACCTACAGATGCAGTACAGTAAAGGAAACTCATTAGTGAACCTGTTTAAAGCAAGTTTTTATTAAACGTGTAACTGAGTTGCAAATAAATCTTAAGCCGAACCTTTACTTGTTTTCAAAAAGTTATTTTATAGTTCTAGCTAATGAAACATGATCTCCATTAGTGTTCTGCGCTTATGGTCTTTCGAGTATCAATGTATCTAATGACCAGTGTAATCAATGACCTTCTATTAAAGACTGGTGGACTGAGAGACACTGGAGTCTCTTCACCTACACTGAGCTGATGAAGAGTCCTGTTCCAGAAATGATAATAGGACATTAGAGCCATGATAAATCATTCTACTGTTACTCGCCACACTTATGTACAAAGTACTTAATGATAGTAAATACTTTTGTACCTTTGCGCCAGTGGAGGTCTACAGGGAAGACTTTTACTTTAACTGGAATAATATTGTACCTTGGGTATCTCTACTTTACCTTGTCTACATACTTCATCCACATCATACTGACATAAGGAGGCTTAAACCAAGTCATTTGTAACACTGTTATGAAGCATCATTTTCACGTAAGGGAACCTGTAAGGCAGAGGTTCTATGGAAGATTCTGATGCCCTGAGAACCTAACTACCCATTTTAGTATACATGTTCCCTGAAGTAGGAAGTACAGTACATATACATTAGGGCGGCACAAGGTATCGGTTCATTATTACCATTGCTATGTGTGCATGTGTAATAGGCCTCTTCACAGAATGTGCAACGTCAAGTACAGCAAATTAAACCATACACATCATGCATCAACTTGTAGATAAAAACTTGCAATAAAATTACGCAGTTCAATAAATATAAATGTGTTAACCCCCTACACAGGTAGCCTTCTAATGAAGTCCTTTTCTTTTTTATCCCACTAAATCTATTGACTAAACAAAGTCAATGGAGTGTCAAAATACAGGCGAAACTAAACATAGGTTTTTACAGGTCATCTGTTAGTGAGGGTGTGATCTTTAGCTTTCTGCTTTATGGAAAATCAAGAAAATCAGGTTACCTCTCTGTGGGGGGAATGCCACAGACTACATCTTTAAAATTCCCAGAATTGTTTAGGGCAAGGCATAGAGAAATGTTGCTAGTTTGGGATGTTGGATCTAGGTTACGCATTTCTGTAATGTACTTCCTTCTTCCTCACACCACTAATATGTCTGCATAAGACGTCAACGTGCTGGAAGCTCTCGCCACAAGCTTCAATGCACTTCAAGTATTTACAAGCTCAGTTCCATTATCACTTACTGCACACAGATCAATGAGAGGTAGTGAAGTCCATCTCCTCTCTTTTAGATTGCTTTAGCTCCTAAATATATAACTGAAATACAGAGATTACAAATCAGTTTAGTCTCAGCTACTGCAATCAGTGTGAACGTAGTTTGATGCTTGCAGAGCTAAAAGTCAAATAGCTTTTATTAAACTAATCATTTCTGTGAGGCCAATCATTCTCTGAGCAGAGAGTTTGGAGCCATTTTGTGCCATTTGTGCTTTTACACACAGAGGAATTTGTCTTCCGCATTTAACCCATCTGTAAAGTGAAACACCCACATACACTAGTGAACACACACACTAGGGGGCAGTGAGCACACTTGCCCTGGGCAATGGGGCAGCCCTATCCATGGCGCTCGGGGAGCAGTTGGGGGTTAGATGCCTTGATCAAGGGCACCTCAGTTGTTACTGACGGTTCAGGGAATCAAACCGGCAACCCTCCGGTCACAAGGCTGGTGTGTAATCAGTATTCGGGAGAAGATGATGAACATTAATGTGATTGGTGAGTTTTGGACATCTGGCTATGACACCATCAGGAAGGGAACTCTGGGAGATGGAGTTCGGAAATTTGGAAGTGGAGGGGAAACCTGGAAGCGTGACACTGAATCGCATGGTCATACTGTACATCTCCTCAATTCATTTCAGTATTTATTTTCCAGAACGCTACAACAACCCTCCCTTACTTTCTTCTCAATCATTAACCTCCGATCTGCACCTTCAGAACTGTCAGATTTCTTTAGCTACTTTCTCTCCTCACCTGTATCAGCACTGTTATGTTATTCCCCTCTGATTTACAAGACCTCAAGGAAATAATGAAACATCAATCTTTTTCTAACTGTACTGTTTTAACTGAATTGCTCAAACTGAGTTGTTGGCTCCTAATTTCTATCTACAGACTGCAGAATTGTGGCACATTAGATTCAAGCAATGGAGCCACTAGAACAGATTTTTCATGGCTTTCAGAAATCATTCATTAGATGGAGAATGATGAAGATCAAGAAAATCCTGGCCACCTGCTTCTGGGTGATTGTAACCTTTTAAGAGTAGATGTAATTTTTGTAAAGAGGATTTAGAAGAGAACAAAAAACACTTTACAAATTTAATGACACTATATTACTCTAAAGGGACTTTAAATAAGGTGACAGATATTTGGAACACTGTTCGTCTTTCCACTAAAAATTACAGACCAAACAAAATAATTGTGTTTCACAATACCAATAAATCTAAAACTCTGGTTTCTACAGGTGGCTTCCCTGTTCCATCCATCTCTGTCAATTAATTTGACCTTTAGTCCTCTCCTGTATGGAAAATCAAGATAATCAGCTGTGACGAATTGATGGACAGGACCTTCGAAATTCCTTGAGTTGTTCAGAGCGAGGTTAGGGCGGGCTGTGGGATTTCAAACATTTTTTAAATTTACTTCCTTCTTCCTCACATCATTAACTTCTCTAAATGAGATGTCTATGTGTTAGAAGCTCTTGATGAACTTGAAGTACTCCCATTAAAAACCTGTTCCATTATCACTAACGCTAACTATACATGCTGTACAGCACACTCTAGTGACCTAAAGCTTTGTTTCATATTAGCTGTATTATGAAGTACAGTGTGATGGTAAGTACAATACCCACTGATTTAGTTTTGTGTATTTCAGTAAGGAAACTTAATCCTGGTAGCATTTCACTGCATTCACATTGTAGTTTTATGTATTTCTGACTATAATTTGTATGCTTTAGTCAGCAGTCTTTAGTCACTGAGAAAATAACCATACTGAGATTTAACTGTTACGTTTTTCTGAATCTATCAGTATTTTATTTTCTACTAGAGGTGGTACTAGGACTCATTTTGTCCACTGTGTGGCAGTCTGTGGCAGATAATGTAACTGCTGTGTGAAATCAGAAGCCAGTTATATTCACAGAAACATTCATAGAAACAAAGTATAAAGCAATAATGTTTCTCCTGGGCTTGTTGCAGCATATAGCCATAACTTGTGTTGAATGGCCACTTCGTCAAGTACACCTCCTTTTTTACACTCATTTTATCAGCTCCACTTAGCATATAAGAGCACTGTATATGATTCAAGTTTCACGCTCTGCCGTACATGTGACATAAGCAAGGACGTGTACTGTCATGTCATCATCGCCAAAGACTGCAATGGTGTCGTGCCAGGCTGTCATGGAATGACTAAGAATGGCAGCGGGTCATCTTCATTGACCTGTCCTGCTTTTGTCTTGGTGGAGACGATCAGCGAATCTGTGTGTGGAGACACCGTGGTCATCTTGAAATCTAAGATTTGTTACCAGGGATGCACCAATACCATTCTGTGTAACACAACTAACCTCTAAATATTTAGGCAATTACATTTCAAATGTAAAAAAATGTAAAGTAAAAGTGCTAGTGAACACATAAGCCTGGCTAACGGGCTGCTATGTGAGCAAAAGACTTAATCAGCCCTGAAGTCTAGACAATCTGGCTTAGCCATTCAGGCATGTGGTTCCAGTTAGCATGTTTGTCCTACAAAATTACAGATTTTTCCATTTACATCTTCACTGCTGCTTCTCATCCCACACCACTGAGATGTTGTTAAGCTCTGTCTACTGATGGACATGCATGTGTCAGTGAACTTCAGTGTGCACTTCAAAAACGGCTTTGTGGTCTCGTTTACAGGTATCAGTGATGTCCCCCATCACTGTTACTGACACTGTGTTAAAGTGCTAGTACTGATACGGTACTGGTACTGGTGCCACAATATTAGCAAAACACACTATACCACACCATCTGGCTGAAAAGCACTTTTAAGGCACAAAGCCCAATACAGCTCCAATACAGCGTAGAGCCCAAATGTACTCCTAATGTGAGGAGTCCTGTACTCCTGGAAGCTACTGAAGACCTGATTAGCTAGGTCAGGAGGGTTAGATGAGGACTGAAGCTAAGCTCTGCACAACGACAGACCTGTAGAGGGCCCACCTACGTTGCCTTGAAGTGTTCAGTAAGTCTGTACACTGACAACCAAGAGTCACAATAGATATCTGATGACCATCAAGTTTCATTTATGGATATTAATATTAACAAATTGGTTAGCTTGTATATCATTACTAATCCTAATTACTACTAATACTACTAATCCCAACTCACAGATGCTGTAACTGTTCCTAGATTGGTAACCAATAAGTCTGTACTCAGTATCAGAGTGACTGTGCAGCACACCTTAGATGGAATAACTTCCTTCCAAACCTGGAAGGGCTAATCATGGAAACACAGCTGCTCTGCAAACTTCCCAAGTAATAAAGAACACACTACTTCAGATCTCTTTTTCTAAAACCTCTAGAAGGTCTGTCTATTGAAGATACCTTATTCCCTACGTGCAATGCAACAATGACTTTCCTTATAGAGTAACTGCATTTCATGTACACTTGGTTGTAGCATGTGTGTCATGGTTTGGGCCTAATGGCTGCTGCACAGTAGTACAGGGCAGTGTCTTCTCATCGTGAAATACCACCACACAGTCTATTATAGACTTAAATTCCTGCTCAAATATGCCAGATATGGCTTTCTAAGATATGCACTATACCTCCAAAACAAACTGCTACAGAGCATAAATGCTGCTGCCCACATGCAGCGGTCACAGATAATCTGCTTATAAACAGGCTGCAGATCAGCCTAGCTGGAGTAGCAGTGCACTGAACAGAGTCTGGAAAGATTCTAACCGCTGGCCTGAATACAGCATAACAAACACAACTAATCTGAACTTGCACGACAGGAGATGTGCATTCCAGACCCTTACACTATACTCTACAGCAAGAGCAGAGCGTGTTCACTCAAAGACCAAAATCCAAAACAATACTCAAACCACTACAGTGATTCAGTAATGTTAGAGGTGACACTTATGGAAGCACAGTCTTATCAGAATCACAGCAGATAACAACCGACATCAGATGACCGACATCAGACATGCGTCTAGTTTATTATTACTAAATCTGATGTATATTTTGTAGTACAGAGGAGCAGAATGTTTAGATAACGCTGGACTAAGGTCCTAGAATACAGAACACCACTCGAACACCAAGCAAAGTATATTCTGCCCCAGTTTAACGATTTCCATTTGCTATTTTGTTTCACATTTCATATTTTAATGTATCAATGAGACAACACTTCACATGACATAAGACACAAGTCAATACAGCTGCTTGTGTTTCAATAAAAAAACACACATATTAAAAAGACTTTGAATATCCAGGCATATTACAATATGCTCTCAAACATAGATGCTCCAAGCCAGAAGTCTTATCTCTGGGAAACACTTAAATTATTCCCCCTTATTTTCTTCTTTTTAATGCGGCTGTCACCTTACAGAAAAAATATTATTATATTGGGGCACTTACAATAACCGCATTACTGCAATACCATGATCATGTGATCATGGTGAAGACTCATCTCTTCGTAAAACACTTAAGTGAGTGAGCTCTAGCAGACGTGTAAATTGTGTGTATCGTGTGGCAATTTAATAACCTTTTTGTATTGCACTTATAATGACCTTTCTCTAGGTACCAGCACTGGCCCCCTGTTCGGGCAGAACACTAAGCACGGTTGTAAGTCGCTCTGGATAAGAGCATCTGCTAACTACCTTAAATGTAAAATGTAAAATGTAAATGATGCCTACTGCAGGGGTTGAGCTCTTTAACCTAATCTGAATTGTATTTATTTAATTTTATTTTTAGGTAGATTGATCATCATTAATCACATTTATCACCAGTTTAGTAATAATTATCTTAGCTGAAAAAGACTGTAACATGAGATCTGTTGACATAGAAGACTGATTGTGACATTATCAACAGTGAGCAGCACTCTTAGCAAAGTGACTCCACAGATGAGCGTTAAAACTGTGCTGAATGTTTTCTTGTTATACTTATAAACCACAAATTCATTGCTTTTTCACCTTCATCCCAAATGTAAATCTCTGTCTTCACACTAACTGTGATTCTTAAGAAAATTATTTGGTGAATCTTGAAATCTGATTTGGTTTACAATACTAGGGTCACTGTTTAGCAGTAATAATAAAATTTTAAATAAGAAATAATGACTATAATTATGTTGTTGCACTACTTAACGCCACAAAAAAGCATGGAGAAGGGGTCTGCTGAAGAATTGTTAAATAGTGAAAACTTCAGTGTTTAAATACTTTAACTGTACTGAATGATATAATCAATATAACTGTCCATACTAACCGATGCACCATTACACAGTCACTATACAATGTTCCAAAAAACAATGAATCTGATCACAAAGCACTAATGTGTTTTATCACCTCTAGAAAAAAATCATTTTCACATTAACAACACATGGCAACTATTCCCTGGGTCACCTGACTAAAGTGGAGAGAGGAGGAGGAAAAGGGAAAGGAAAGAAGATGAAAGGATTAGCTCTGGGCTACTTACAAGGACAAGGCCCCACGCACGTTATGCTAAACCACACATACACAGACAGTTGGCTAAGACCTGAGTCACAATGTCTAACCCTATTACATAATCCACTCCGGGACGTCCCACGTGGAAACACACCTGGGAGTATGTTGTCCTGTGTGTATATGACAGGGGCAGGGGGGTAGGGAGGTTCTCTAGCAAGTCACCCGACTTAAATCCTATTATTCGTTCCCTCATGCGCACCCTAACCCGAACGACTGGGAGGAACTGCAGAACTAACTCCACTGGACAGAGAATGGAGAGAGAGTTGCCTGCCTTTGGACTGCATCAGGACAAATAGCAGGGAGAGACAGCAACAAAGGGAGAGAGTGAGAGAGAGGGAGAGAGAGAGAGAGAGAGAGAGAGAGAGAGAGAGAGAGAGAGAGAGAGAGAGAGAGAGAGAGAGAGAGAGAGAGAGAGAGAAAGAGAGAGAGAGAGAGAGAGAAAATATATTGGGATATGTGTAGAGAGAGCTAGAGTGAGAGAGAAGAAGACAAAAAGACAAAGAGGTAGAGGAAGAAGAAGCGGGTGAAGAGAGGGAAAGGGATAGCAAAAGATAGATAGAGAGAGAGGACCAGAGGGAGGGGGACACAGAGAAGGGGGAATATAGAGAGAGATAGGAGACAGACAGAGAGAGAGTGAGAGGAGAAAGAGAGGAAGGTGAGGGAAAGAGACAGGGAAAGAGAAATACAGAAAGGGACTGGGAAAGAGAGGTGAGGAAGGAAAAGGGAGAGAGAGATAGAGAGAGATTGAGAAAGAGAGAGGTGTACAGGATCGTTTTAACCCTTTCTGCAAGGAGTGTCAAGCGCAGATGGTGAAAATTTGTCTGTGGCACATCAGCAAAGGACAGCTGTCTCACCAGCCGCGTCTGCGTCAAACAAAGACCTGCTTTTTTCACGAGGACTTTCTTCAGCAGAGAAAGAGCAGAGCCAGGGTGGTCTTCACAGGATAATGCACTTTCAGCACTCGCACTGAGGAGCTTACTGAAATGATGAGCTGCGCTCCGGAGCTTTAAATCAGCTGTGTGGGTGCTTTTTCAGAAAGAGCCCCTAACTTTAAGTGATAGACATGTTTGGATATCGTTCATAAATAGAAACGGAAAGGAATTTGCCTCTCTGGACCTTCACAAGTGATTTCTTCATCACAAGGTGAGACATTTATGTACATTACACAACGCGTCCCTCTATTCCTGGCTATTTACATGCACTTGCACGGAAATAACAGAAACGATTCGGCTGTGGAACGACACGGTCTAGTTCGTAAACTGTTCATTACAGAACGATGAGTGCTGCTATGCAGCTCGCTTAATCACTTGGTGGGTGTTAGTGTATGAATATGTGTGTGTGCGTGCGAACCTCAGCTGGTTGTCACAGTGATCGCTCCTTATATAAACTCAGCTCAGCTCCATGTAGGCCATCCCACGCGTGCCTCTGGTTGCTATAGGAACTCGTTTGGCCCAGTGCGGCAGGGAGGCCTCACAAAGCGCGAGACCCAACAAAGACATGACGTCATCAGTCCACTCAGCGCCTGCATGCAGAGCACAGACCAAAAAAGAAAAAAACATTCACTACACTACAGGGTGATTTAGGAGAACAGCAGATATTAAACATGCATGTTACAAGACTGGAGGTGCAGAACGCAATGAGAGGACAAGGAGAGGAAAAAAGGAGGAGGGATAGTATTTACCAGAAACTAAAATTTGACCCCACTAAATTTGCAACATTTGCAAAATTGCAAAACCACGTCACCACAAATGAACATACTCGTCCCACTACCCTTACACTCACCTCTTTAAAGGGGAACTGTTTACACTGCGTACCAAAAGTCATATGGTAGCTGTATGTGTATTGATTATGAAGAGACGTTTCCTCAGGGAACAACTTGGGTTTGTATAAGTCCTGAGGTGTTATCTTCTCAGTAAGGTATCGACTCTGCCGATAAATTATCGGAGAGCCTAATTGGGCTCAAGTCTGGCGAACATACAGGTTACACCATTTGTCAGAACTCTCCAGAATGCTCATCAAACCGATTCTGGACAACCTGTCCCCTGATGGTACAGTGTTTTATCCTGCTGCAATATCCCATCATTGTGGGGATACATGAAGTCTGTGAAAGGCTGCAAATGGCCACCAAGCAGTGAAACGTAGTGAGCACCGGTCAATAATGTTGTGGACCGAACCCATGCCATGAGAACACAACCCACACCGGTATGGAACCACCACCAGTCTGCACAGTGCCTGGTTGACAGCTAGGAGTCCACAGCATAACACAAACCCTACCATGCCCAACTGGTACCGTGACGCATCAGACCACAGCACATGCCAATCTTCTAGGGTCCAATTAGCAACCTTCCGGGCCCAGGCATTGTGTGGGTCTTCGGCTCCCATATCTCATGGATGATTAAGGATGATCTGCAGGATATGTGTGAGGCCTCCTGAATTGAATGTGGATGTATTTTCTGACATCGCTTGTCTATTCTAGCTAGGTGAAACAAGTCATAATCATTAACCTTTGGGAGGTAATGCTCAATTATTACATAATAATATTTAATTATTAATTATTATAATGTAAATTATTCAAGTTGCCTAGCCATGAGCTGTTGACTCGTGTTCAGCCGCACTTGCAAAATAACATTATACACAACTTCTACAGGTGTGGGCATTCCACACCTGTAGAACCATAACACTATTTCATAATCAATTTTCATACCGCTATCCCCTTCTGAGATGTCGAGAATACTTTAGTTCATTCAGCATGCAGAGAAACCTGGCATCTGAAATGTATGTACAGTTGTGGTGACAGGTCACAGTGACTAATACACACATACAGCTAAATACCCAAGTTTTATTTCATGCCTGCGCCTCTCCACCCTGCATGTGCGCTATTCTAAAGACAAAAACTAATCACAGGACTATTTCTTAGGCACCAGCCAGTGCATTTCATGTAATAGCTTTCTGTGAGGGAGCTTTTAAAGGCATTCGACTCATTCTGACGTCTGCTTCTCATCATCACGACTGTAAGGTGCGCCTCCATCAGAGTCGTGCTGCTTCAACCAAGCTGGAAAACAGCTGCAAGTCGCTGCTACTGACAGCATGAACAATGCTGATATTTACTAAACTCCATCTAAGTCTGACGCTCAGAGATGCGGTACGAGTGAAAGAGACACACGCATGAGACAAATAACTTGTGAATGAC
The DNA here is from genome assembly GCA_024036415.1 of Prochilodus magdalenae. NCBI lineage: Eukaryota > Metazoa > Chordata > Actinopteri > Characiformes > Prochilodontidae > Prochilodus > Prochilodus magdalenae. Next base: position 143,494 of record JAMWET010004529.1, read on the forward strand.
GTAAAGTCAGAGAAGCTCAATCACAGGTTTATCTATAAAATCTATTGATTTATATCAAACGTCATTCATATTACTAATTATGTAATAGTAAATACTAAATATATACACTAAATAAACATTTTTAACATTTATTCGCTTTTTTTTTTAAATGACTGATCTATATAATCCAACAAGTGAACACCATTTAATCAAGTGGAGCATGTTTTATTTGTGACACAGAACACAGATTGGGCCAAACAATTTTTTTATGTAATTATATACATTTCTGATTCAGATTTAATTTGATTTTTGATATTTTTAAAAGGTCTTTTGGGGTTTTTTAAATAATTATTCATTTGTAGTATGTAAGAGCAAAGCTTCGTAAAACTGTAAATAATTGTGTTACAGTCACAGTGTATAGTAGTTACATATTTTAACAAATAGAAACATTTGAGATGCTTAAGTAAACTTATGTTTGGTTGTTTTTTTTCTGGGACATCCCTTTCAGTTTTCAAAATACATTTTTTTGGATGTAAACCCAAAATATTTTAGCAAGCGAATCAGAACTTTACTGATAACCCTACATTGGTAGCATTTTGAAATGTGTCCATGAAAAGTGCCATTTTTCACAATGCCTTTAGCTTTCATTTACTTCCCTTCTGGACATCAATTTAATGCTTGAAATACATCAAGTATACTTTTCAGTGCGCTACTAAATTGTTACTGCCTCACCATTAGAGGTATTTAGGTACTTGTATAGCCTGCTGATAGCTGTTTGGCTACAGTATTTTCACCCTGGGATGACATACCTCGGATTTAATGTTATCAGGCCCTAGTCTGCATTGGAATCTTGTCCTTGCATAAATGCGCTGGTTTGAAATTCTGCTCCACTGTTTGCTTTTTGTCCTGTGCACAGCATGAAAATAATTCTCCCCGAGAGGCCTACGTATATGTTGACCCTCAGGCTTTTGTGTTTCACTGATCCTGCTGGCTCATGTCTGAGAAAACAATGCCATCGAAACTTGTCCTGGTATTCAACCATGTTTTGTCTTGTTTGCTACCATCAACCACAACAATAGCCTGGCATGTTTTACAATGCTCTTCTCTTTTACTCTCTATCTGTAATTTCTATACAAGCCACTAACAAAGCTACTGTCTCCAGGATCTCCCAACATTCCTTCTTCACTCTTAAATCTTAATTTTTAAATTGTCTTCATATATCCAGCAACAACACATTGCTTAGAGCATTTTGCATGGTGTGTGGTAAGGGCAAATTTACTTGTGGTTTCTTTGGTAAATGTGTGGCTTATTTGTGACAAATCCGTATTAGGATCATGACAAAACTCATCATGAGAATTCAAATCGGTATGCTAAATGAACCAGTACGCCACACTTACTAGTCTATGGTATAAGCCCTTGCCGTTCCTTCACATGGTACATGGATATTTATGTAATTAAGAAGGCACTCCGATATTAACATGACCAATATGCATATTAGCAATACAGTATTAAATGTTTTGAACATTCTATTTCAATAATATTTACATTGTTGTCCACTTATACATTATAAAATGTTAAAACTACCTTTCTTATGTGGGGGCAGGACTACAAACAGCTAAAAATGACCTCCAAATACAGTAATAATTTACAATTTTTATTTTTTCAGTTGGTCAAGCAGAACTCCTCACTGCCACTTTCCCATCCAAACTGAGTGCCTGAAATGTGGATTATAAAAATACATAAAAATTTAAATAATATATACCATTTTATGACCATATAACACGGTAGTCCAGAGGTCTGCAGTAGATTTTCTTTCGTTCTTGTTCTTCCCTTTGCCGTTCCCGCCACAGCCTGAGCAAAATATAAGATGATAGGTTAGCATGTAAAATTAAGCAAGAATTGAATTTAAAAAAATACATAGCTTGCTAAAATCTATTATTATAGATACAAGAAATGTCAATGGCCAAGGCATCTGACAGCAGTGAAGCATAAACGAAGCGTAGATCAACAGTTAAGTGCTTACTTGAATGCCTTATAATGCCCTTGTAATGCCCTTATTAAGCCAACAAGCCACTTTCCAGTAATTCACTGGCCACTCATTACTACCTTATTATGCAGTAACTATTAAGCCTTTTCCAGAGCACATATATTTATATAACATTGCACACAGCCTTTACCTGAGCACCGGGGCTCCATTCTAAAGTGCACATTTCTAATCACACCTAGAGGAAAGACTAAAGGGCTCTACATAAACTTTGCATAGTAATACAGTTTCTAGAACCAGTGGTTTTCAAACTGTGGGCTGGGCTCAGCGTAACAACACAGAATGCAGCATGAATGCATCATTCTGCAGACGCCTACGTTGAGCAATTTAAAAGACACTATTTACGGCCAGTAGGTGGCACAATTTGGTAACACTTTACATTCAACGCTGACTAACATGAAGTAATACATTAGTTAACATGCAGTAACACATTGACAATTGTTATAATATTTCACTAATGTTATGTAAAAATGTAAACTATTTAATATAAGTTATCTACTGTTAACGTATTATTTCATGTTAACTAATGCATTACCTTTTTAGTCAACACTTAAAGTGCTACTCACTATTTCTATTTATTTCTTCCTCTCTCGATTTCTGCAAAATATACCCAAAGAAATCATAAACACTGTGAGCAAACTATTTGTAATTATTTAAGCTATTAAGCATTATGATAATTTTATTTTCTTTATACACATTAAAATATATTTCAAATTTAAAAAACATTGCAAATTACAGAGACTAGGAATATGAAATGAAAGACTAAAAGCAACCAACATCAGAAAAGCAAGCCGAAATGCAAAAAATTTGTGCATTGAAAGGCACACAAGAATTTTTTTATTTAAATCTATTTAATAATATGCGTATAATAATATAACATGATATAGAAGCACACATACTGAGTTAAAGTTATCTGAACTGCACACAGGAACAAGTACACATTTTTGTTTTTTCATTTTATATTTGAGTAGTTATTAAATATTGGTGCTGCAGTCCTTTTCTCTGTGTATATATTTTTTTTATTCATTATATCCAGATCTAAAAACAGCTTAATAGCAATAAACAATAAAGTAATATGTAGCCATTTAATTGGAAGCCACTGATTGATTGAGAAGTTTCATAAGCTTAAAATGTTCACTTTTTAAATTTTAGCACTACTGCAGTAACTAGATGCTTACAAGCTATAGAAAGCTGTTTTCCTAGCAATATTATCCTTAATATTGATTGGATAGATGTTTTGTTTACGATTTTTACTTTTCGAGCACAAACATCTGTACAGTGCTAGCAATTCATACCAAATATATGTTGTAAAATGATCAATAGTTGAATGCATCTCAGCAATATTTTTTTACTTTGTGTGGAAATTTTCTCTGAGAAGTATTCACAGTGTAGAAATGATCTTTGAATTAAGCTAAAAGATCCAGGATTTTATTAAAGATGTGAGAGCTTTCCAGGAAACCAAACTGGCATTGGGTTAACGTCCACCTTTAAATAAGGCTGAAATTGGCCCCCAGTTCACCAGCTTCTTAATTTAATGTTATTTTCTACCTTAAATGGTATCACCATTACTTTCTGGCTTTTGTATTAGCTGTAGCATGTAAGGTGTCATGAAGCATGTGAATAGGAAGTCAACTTCAGCCCCGTTTGAGGATCAACATCAACCCGTGAACATCAGCCATGTCTGCTACGGATGGGCAATACCACTGATTTTCAATTTGATTCAATACCAAGTAATACCACGACTAGTATCCAAAATATTGATACAATGAAAATGTTCTGAAAATGAAAACGTAGAACATTTATTATTTGTTCACTGCTCCGGGTAAGTGTGCTCACTGCCCGCTAGTGTGTGTGTGTGTTCACTAGAGAGTGTGTATGTGGGTGTTTACTTCACGGATGGGTTAAATGTGCAAGACAAATTACTCTGTGTGAAAATCACAATTGGTACAAAATGGTATCTTAATCTTAATCTTGTTCAGTGAATCCTACCAATTTAAAAATGCTCTTTTCAGTGTCCTTTTTGTAAATCACATTCAAAATGGCTTTTAATTTGCCTGCTTCATTAGGCGGAAGAAAAAGTAGTTCCTATTCAACACCATAATTTATGGCAGCATTGTTTTTTTTACTTTCATTAAGAGACAGGCTACACATCCAACCTGCTAGATAAATAAACAAATTATATTGATATTTTTGCAATAGAATTGACTCTTAAAAGTAAACACCAGGATGTTTATGTAGTGATCTGCCCATCCCTAATACCCACTGACATTTTGGGTGCCTGGAAAGTGTATAAAAATGCCAACGTCCCTTTCACATGAATTTTGTGGGTGTAAATATAAATACATTATGACTATTACATAACAGTTTAGGATTTTAAAATTGCCCCCTTTACTGTTGTTTTTGTAAATAAAGGATTTATATTTAAAGGAAGAACCACCATGGTAAAGGATAATTATATGTCAGTTCTATGAACTTTCCTTATGCATCTATGTATGTTAATACAGTTTTTCATTCTATGGCACATTTGCACCAGGAACAAATTGTATTCTACAGATAACTGCAACACCACCATGTAGACATACAAGAGCCGTAGTGATGGTTGCAATTACAATAATATTATGCCTAAAATAGGACAGAAATTTACATATCGAGGCAAAGTCTTACACAGAGTGACTTTAACTTGCAATTACCCAAGTATCACCCTGTATTTAGCCACATCCATAGACAGCATATAATAAACAATGGAGAAATTCAAAAGTCAGTCTGAAAGTTTACAACACGCTATTATGTAACGGAAATGAAACTCAGATGTGCTGAGAGCTCTTGAGAAACTCCCACACTCCGTGTGGGAAATGCAGAGTTGGATGGCTTTTCAAATGGAGGTTTACTTGGTGGAGAGAAAAGAAGTCGTTCTACATGCTTTACACGGTCGTCAACGGAGCTGAACTAGAAATGGCAACGTGTGCTCAGCCCGTCTATCCTCGGTACACGTGAATTACAGCAGACCGCACGTTAGCGCTAATGCTAACCGAAGCTTTCTTAGCTAAGATACTAACTTAGCGGTATGATGTAAGGTGTGCCGACTACTGCAGGCACAACTACTGTTTTAAATGTCTAAAAGGAAGAAGATATTTTAAAAAAGCGTTAGCTTATCTCGTCACGGAGCTACGGTCGGGCGGCTAACACTGTTAGCCACATTGGCTAAAATAACAAACCGCCGTCAGCAGAGTGAAGATGCTTCTACAAACTATTGAACTAGTGTATATAATTAAACGTGTGTTACGTGTCATGATGAGAACATTAAGAATAAAAAATGAAGAAATAAAGTACAGTACTTCACTAACCTACGCTTGAGCAGCAGCGGGAGCACTGACAGTTGGCCGAGCGAATCCGTTAATGTCCGTTAAATTTCAAATTTTAAAAGTGGCTGCGCGCGCGGGTAGCAGCGTGTGCAGTAGGTACTGATAGACTGGACGAAGCGCGGATGCAGATGGTTTCTCTGACCTGGATACAGCCGTAGTGTTGATTGTAGGTAGAGAACAGACTGACCATCTGGCTTTAAGGCCGCGTCCAAACCAAGCCAGCTGCCTTAAAGTCCTTCCCGGAATCAGAACGGAAAAAGGTCTGGGAAAAGGACCTCTTGTCTTTGAGTAGTCGAAGCTGGAACCTCCATTTTTGTTGATTTAGACTTTTGTGTATCATGTGAGCACAGCAGCTGCTGTTTACACCGTGTTTACAACAGAAATGGTCCAGAATTGTTGGGAAAAGTCTGGTTCCACTGAATTGCATTGCCCTCTCCTGTAAAGTTGACATTTTGGAGATACCTGTGGGCCACGATTATATGCTCATATTCCAGACATTCTAGGGTCTCCATATGAATTTTTGCATTTAGGCAGTTTGCTATTGAAGACAGATAAATCAGTTCCTCAGAACAACAGTGGGCAGTTTTCAACATGTTAAACTGGTTTCAATAACACTAACCTTACAGAGAACCTGTTATTCTAATTTCCAGTGTTCTTTTTGTATTTTTGCTATTCTGCTAGAATAAATTCATGTTTCAACTTTTCAAAAACACATTATTGTTCTCATACAATAGGTAGGCCCCATATGTCCTGATTGGTCACTCTGTATTAATTGGTGAACCACCAGAGCGACATCCTGCTACAGGGTTTGCCTCCACATTGCTGTGTCTGTTCTTACAACTTTGTTGGTTGTGCTGCATCAATTTGGTCTAGAGGCCGATCCTGAAAGCCCAGTAGACTTAGGTAAGGCTTAGTTCCCCAGACTGAAGTTTCAGATTGGTCATTTTTTTTTTTTTTTTTTTTTTACTGTTTTCCTGTGTGCTGTGCGAGGGCATGCCAAGCTTGACAGAAGGCGGGCAGTAAGAAATGTGTTACAAGATGATGTCACCTTGTAAATTAGAAAAGGGCTAGGAAAGATGGAGGGAAAGGAAAAGTGTTTCAGACAGCTGGGAAAAGTGTTTTTTTTTTTTTTTTTTTTGAAGGCTTCTCCCTCTGGTGTGTACTTTGGGTTCTATAACTTTGTAGAAAGTTTACATGCAATACAAAAAGCTACAAAACACCATGCGGGCAGTCATGGGCTGGAAGTTAGGGGCGGATATTACTAGTGTGTCTTCACTAGTGCACCTACATGGGTTCAATGCAGAGGTTTCATTCCTTTCTCTGTGTGTAAGCAGAATCAGCAAAATGGTTCTAATCTAATCTAAGGAAAGAGTAAAGCTTAACAGATCTGCGTTAACCATAACTGGACGGTTGAAATATGGCCACTTGCTCTGTTTTGCACATGACACCACAATAGTTACTGATTAGCTATAAGCAAGATCAGGGGCAAACTCCACACACATTGTTAGGGGCATTATTAGCCCTTTGACATCCTCACTAAGAAAAAAGAAATAGATTTTTGGGGCAATAATAACAAAGCAAATAGTGAATTTTAATTACATTACCTTTAGCATAAAGAAACTATTTAACTGTTTGGCAACACAAAAATCATTTTGTCCTTATAAGACTCATTTTTGTTGTATAAAGTTACTTTATTCTGTTCTTTAAAACCCCTTAAAGTCAAATATGCTGGTGTTAAATAAGCTTATCTTCAACAAAACAGTCAGCCAAGTCAATCCATGTGTGTGAAGAGATGTACTTGTTGCTTGCTTCCTGTATGGATGAGAACAGTAAAGGCATATCTATTGAAACTCAGAGACCTCTAGCGGATGTTTCTCTAAAGAGCCATTCCTCTGCCAATGAGTAGAGATTGCATAATCAGGTTATTATGAGTTACGTTTAACACCTTCTTCATTAAAATATAGCTTCTCAAAATGTGCTCTAGCAAGAAGCAGCAAGCAACCTGGCGACAGAACGGAAATATGCCAAATCGAGTTGAGATTTTCGTAACTTTATGCAAATGACTTTTGGATATGGTGAAGCAACATTGTAAACAATTGGCTCCAACAAATTCTTTAGACCAATCATAGACGTGGGATCTGAGGACCCCAGCTTCTGTTCTCTGAACAGTTTGTTCCTCCCAGCATCTGGTTCCAGTTCCCAGCTGTGTGGTGGTAAACAGGGAAGAGAAGTTCATAACCGTTGTTTCTTCTTTCCCAGTTTTTCCTGTCTTTGCATACATTTGAAGAAAGGACTGGATACTGTTGGTTTCTTTGGGGAGTTAACTGGCCAATACAAATCATTGCACCCAGAAGAAAGTGTGGGACTGCATACTGGGGAGGAAGATAAAGGTTACCAAGAATGATAAATTTAGACTGATATGGACTATATTCATTAAGCTACACATACAGAAGTAGCGTCTCTCAGTATGGCGTCTTGCCTAACGCAACATTCCAGACGTTTCAGTATGGAGTTGTAGAGGTTCCTAATGGTGTCCTGTGATAATCCATCCCATGCAGCTTTAATATTCACATACAGTTCCTGCAGATGGTGCAGTAGGGGTGGAGGTGGCAGAGTGACACCAGGCCTTCTGGACATGTGAGCGGACTCAGAACTGAAAAAAAAAACGGCTCTTGGTGCTCCATGACAGTGACCACAGTACTTCCACTGTGTGCATGATCGTGTTGGTCTCGTCTACACCAAGACATTCTGTGTAATGAAATGTTGGATGAAACTTGAATATCACATTGAATCACATGTTTACATGAGAGGGAAATACACCATAGCGATGTTTACTGTGTGTCATTACCAGAAAGAGAAGAAACAGTTGGTTATTCTAAGATGAACTCCATTAAAACCTTTTTCTTGTTCACCTCCTGCAGCCATGGCGACAAGCCCAGCGTTCCTCATCCTCTTCTGTCTGATTGGCTGCAGCACTTCCAAGGGTACAGCTCAGGAAGAAATCCCACCTCCGCCTCGTGGTTGTGGCTCCAGCATTGCGCCTGCCTACCGGGTCCTGTGTGACTTAGAGTCAGTGTGGGGTGTGGTCGTGGAGGCGGTGGCCTGCGGAGGTGCAGTTACAGCCATCATACTTGCCACGGTGCTCCTGGCAAAGCTGAAAATGGTCACGGAGCAGGAGCGGCGCTGTGGCGTGGGGCCTCTTCTCCTGTTGTTGCTGGGCGTCGTGTGCCTCTTCGGCCTTTCTCCAGCTTTTCTGGTCGGCCGCGGTGAGGTACTGTGTGTGGCACGTCGTAGCCTTTGGGGGTCACTGTTTGCACTGTGCTTCTCCTGCCTGTTGGTGCAGGGGGTTCGAATGCGCCGTCTGGCAGCTGGGAAGCGGAGCCCTGCGGGTAGCTCCCTTTCCCTGTTGGCACTGGGGCTCACAGTGGTGCAAGGCATGCTGGCTGGCGAGTGGTTGTTGCTCACGGTGGCACGTGAGGGCCGGGCAGCCTGCGACTATCTGCCCTTGGACTTCACGCTGGCAGGAAGCTATGCATTGGGCCTGCTGCTGGCCGCCACCGGGATTTCGCTCAGTGTGGTGCTTTGTGGCGGAAGGGGTGGTGAGGATGCGAGCAAAAGACGGAGGCGTAAGTGGAGGTGCAGCGCTGTGTGGCTCTTCCTCACCTGCCTCTCTTCCCTTCTCTTGTTGGTTGGCTGGCTCACGTTCTATATCTATGGCAATGCAGCCACTGCAACCAGAGCGTTCCGTCTCCATGGCAAGGGGGTGACGGACTGGGATGAGCCCGCACTTGCTGTCGCTTTGGTGACGGTCGGCTGGGCCCTGCTGCTGTTCCACGCTATACCGGAAACACACCTGTGCCTGATGCCGGCGAGCAGTCAGAGGAACGAGGAGGTGGGGCAGGATTCCTACTACGACGCACGCCAACCTCCCACGACGCAGGGTTATCATGATGACGAGGCTCCATCATCAGCCAATCACAGGGCGGCGCAGTATGCGGAAAGGCAGGCGTTCACCGTGGAGGAGCAGCACACTGCAGGTATAGGTGTGACTGTACCAACTGATTTAATGACTTCTTCAATTTTCTTTTAAGTAACAAACATTATATTACATCAACACAATTTTCCATAATGTGCATGTCATCTAGCAATAACCACGCTGATGTAATATTCCAGTATTCATATGGAAGCAATGTCTGCAATTGAATAATATAAATCCAATGCATTTTAGTGTATTTTGGTTCTTTATGACGGTATACAGTAGTGTAGTGTCGTAGACTGGGGTTTGATTCCCCAACTGGGCAACCAATCTGTGAAATACCAATAAGAGTCCTTGGGCAAGACGCCCAACACTGCTGCCTTTGCCCACCTGTGTAAACCTAAACCATACGTTGCTCTGGTCGGCCAAATGCTGTAAACTATACTTACATTCAAAGCGAGATTATGATGATTATAATGATGTTTGTCACACATTTACATTTATGGCATTTAGCTGATGCTCTTATCCAGAGCGACTTACAAGGGTAATCATGTTACAGGTAGGTCAAAGTGGTGTTAGGAGTCTTGCCCAAGGACTCTTATTGGTGTAGCACAGCCTAGTCACCTAGACCAGGAATCGAACCCTAGTCTCTCACATATGGTGGTTCCCTGGAGGGCAGTGGTGTTATCCGCTGAGCTACACCAATGTCATATTATGCAGTATTCTGTATCACTCAGGTGTCTATAGTCCACAATCAGAAATAGTACAAAATATATATATATATATATAATGCATAACATACAAAACTATTTTTGTATTTTTGTTTTCATTAGCTTAGAATGAGCCTTCATATCTACGAAGGAATGGCTCATCTTCCAACAATAGCTGCCACCGCCATGTTTCTACAGTAGCCCAGCTATTACGCTATTACATCATCTTCCTATTCCACAGCCTCTTGTTTGGATTGTAATGTTCCACTTTAACCTACTGAGACCTGGACTTGCTTGGTGTGCAGTTTTAATTTCTCTTAGCTATTTGTGATTAGTAGAACCTAACAAGTGTAAAAGCTAAACAGTGTCTCTGTACAGGAAGTTGTTTTGGCAAAAAACAATGTCCTCATATGAGGCCAAAGGGTCAGCGTTTTAAAAAGCATCATGGTGCAGAGAAGCAGAAATGTCTCAGCAGGTTAAATGGGCCCCCCCCCCCCCCCCCCCCCAAAAAAAAAACATGCCAGAGCTGTTCCATTTTTATAAAGCTCTGTTAAGATGCATCATCAGAAGCAGGTTCCCCAGTGTTTAAACCAGGATATCTAAAAATGCTGAGCATGCATGTTACCGATAGCAGTCACTGATTACCCTGTATATCCTTCATTTGGACCGGATGCTCTCTTTAATGGGTTGCATCTGGCAGCATGTGTGTCTGAAGAGGTACTTAGTTTGGTGAATATGATGTGTTTGTGCTTGATAGCTATACAGGCTGGGGGGTACCATTCTGGCGTACTCAGGCCCACGCATCCTTTCCGGAGCCATGTGTACCAGCCCACTGAAATGGCCCTGCTAATGAATGGAGGAACGGTGAGTGCAGTATACAATGTGTGTCCAATAGCATTCAGACACCCCTGATAATGAGTGTATGTGTGTACCCATTGCTGGCACAAGATTTCAGCTGTGTGCACAAAGCTTGTTTAAGGAAGCCCAACAGAATGGGTTACTCTGGAGCAGCAGCTTGTCAACCGGAGGACTCAATCACACTAGACATTTTCGGTTTTGCAGCTAGTTGGAAAGATTGGCTAGCTAGCTCACTATCTATGAACAGAAACTACACAAACGTGAACACAGTTACATCAGATACCTACATCAGGTATATATTTACATTTAAGGGATTTAGCATACGCTTGTGCTCGTACCCAGAGCGACCTACAACCGTGCTTAGTGTTCTATTGGACAATGTTTCCCAGCTAGTACAAGAAGGTTAGAGTCTAAACATCACCATGAGCTCAGACACTGCCTAAACAAGGGCCAGTGCTGATAGCTAGAGAGATCTATACACTGACACGTATAAGCATAAGTGCACTACCTGGCAACCCAGCCCAGCGCTCATACCTATAGAGAAGACAGGTCATTATAAGTGCAACACCAGTATTTCAACATACACCATACACCTCTACAAGAGCTCACTCGCTTAAGTGCATTGCGACGAGATGGGTCTTCAGGCTGCGTTTGAAGACCGCGAGAGACCCCGCTGTTCAGCCAGTGGGAGTTCATTCCACCATCTGGGAGCCAGGACAGAGAAGAGTCTGGACGCTTGTCCTCCATGTGTCTTCAGGGATGGCGGTTCGAGTCGAGCTGTACTTGAAGCGCGAAGGGCTCGAGGTACGGACCGACTCTTCACCATTGCCATAAGGTAGGGAGGTGCTGGTCCGTTCCTGGCTTTGTAGGTGAGCTTCAGAGTTTTAAATCTGAGGCAGGCAGCTACAGGAAACCAGTGAAAGGAGCACAGCAGTGGAGTCACGTGGGTCTGGACCAGTTACTGATAGCCCGTAGAGGAAGACCACCCAGGAGCGAGTTCCTTGAAATGACCAGAGACTGGACAAGCAGCTGGGTGGCCTCCTGACCAGTTACGTGTTATTTGACCAGAAGTGCCGAACCTTCTGATTGTATGTAGAGTAGTAATGTGTGGGTTTGGCCTGCCCAAGAGAGTAGAAGCCACTACTTGTGGATGGTTGGTGTAGCTCAGAGGATAACACCATTACCCACCAGGGAGCTGCCACCACATCTGGGAGACTGGGGTTTGAATCCCAGGCTGCTTGACTATGCTGAGCTACACCAATAGGAGTCCCTGGGCCAGACTCCTAACACCACATTGGCCCACCTGTAATATGAACCTCGTACGTCACGCGTCAGCTAAATGCCATAACTGCACTTCAGCAAAGAGGCTCCCTGTTACTTCCCCAAGCGTCCGAAGGCTGGATGAGCCAGTGTTAGGGTATATACTGTGCTGGAAAGTTACAGTGTTGCCTTTTCTCTTTGCCCCTCAGATTCCCACCGCTCCTCCGAACTACACAGGAAGGCACCTGTGGTGAAAGCAGCCCACCAGCCCACCTGTTACCTGGACAAAAAAGCACCTTAGATGATGTCGCAGAGTTGAGGGGTATGGATAGCTGGTCCTGTGGTGATGTAATCGTGCTCCTCAAGCTGTGCCCAAGCTTTCCTGTAATATTGTAATAAACGACGTAACCGGAGGGTGAGTGGTGTGATCAGGAGGGATGAGGCGGTGACTTTTGCACTGGTCGGTGACAGACTCGGAGGTCTGAAGGTACTGTATTGTTGTGGACTAGCCGGTTATGCCTGTCTTCTGTTACCTAATAGGCACTATTTGAAATACACTTACCAATAATTCTTTAACTATTTGGGATACAGTTATTAATACTTTAATAATACTTCAATAATAATTTATATTCTTTACAAAAATAACATCTGTTCTGTTTGTTCTTGTCAGACATATCGGTTTGGCTTATTGGTTCGTTTTGGCATTAGATCAGTTTAATATTTAGATATTTATGAATCTAAAGATGGAATCCAATCAAAATAGTGATGAGCTTTTTCTCTCTTTTTTTTACCACCTTGATGTTTTTTACCACCTTGAATTTCACAGCCTCTCCTAAATGCTTTTGTAAAATGGTAGTTTTGATAAGAAAGTCTGACGTTGTTGTTTTTATTTATTTATGCTAATCAGGGACGTGTTGATGTGCACTTTAAGACATGATGGATGCTGTACTGCATACGTTTGTTCATCTTCTCTCGAATATGAATTTTCTAACCTAATGAACGGCAAAGGCGTTTTTTTGTAGCTATTTTGTGAGTGCAGTACCGAGTAGCCTTTGTGGTGTTTTGAATAAGCAGGCTATTTTAAATGATAAACGAATGTAAGTAGCACTTTAAACAGTACTTAACGTTTTATCGTCAGTGCTATTGTGGATAGTCGGATGTCAACGGTGTCAATATTTTTATTTGCACGCTTCGCTAATCGGCTTCGCCTCCTCCTGGACACCCCCCCTTGGTTCGTGAATGGTTCGGTCCAGGTCCCCAGATGTTTGGACTTCTGTGTGGCAAATATTTTCAATCACTTTAGTGACAAACATGGTTTGAATTGTTGTAAAAGTGACATGCACATTCAGAGATCGTGCTAAATAAACGGTGCAATTCATTCGTTTTTCAGTGTTCCTCTTTTTTTGTCTCAAATGCACACTTAACCTAATACTACCTCGTGTTTGAGTAGGTAGTATATGTACTGTTATGAATGTTAAAGTTGATTGTACTCAGAACCAGTCAATTTCTGAGTATGCTAATGATGAACAGTATTGTCCCAAAATGCAACGGGAAAGATAAGGCGCCTTTATTAGCGAAACTAACAAAATTGAGCAGCAATCCAACCACACTTAATAATTAAACACCCAAAAAAAATTAAACATAGGGCTAAAATATCGTTGCTGTCCAATGAAAAACATGTATCTCCATTTTTGTCCATTTTGACTTTTATGCATCATTTGAAAACAGCAGCTGCCGTTTACACTGTGTGAGATCAGCATGATGAATGTACCAACAGAAATGGCCCAGAGGTGCTTGGAAAGACGTCTGGTTCCATTGACTTACATAAAATTGAATGAGGTTTTTGGCCTCTCCTGTAAAGTTGCCATTTTGGAGATACTTGTTTTTCTTTGGACAGCGATGATATATAAAGTGCATAATTAAGAAAGGGGGAAAAAACTGACTAAAGAAATATTTTAATATAATTAAAATAAATAATTATATTAGTTATTGCATGTTTCTTGGATAGCTTATAGAGTTGTATAATTATGGCACATCAAGAGTTTTTTTTTGCACAGAAGAATATTTTTTGCACACTCGAGAACAATCCACAGTGCAGTGGATAATAAATAGAACAGAGGTGGAATGGAACACTGGAACAGTATATAGTGGTCTATTGGAATCTGTGTTCAGGTAGTGTTCAGGTCAGTTCTACTGAGCACAGTGTTCTCAGTGTGTGTTCAGTTCCAGCATGGCTTTGGGGTGGTTGGTGTGGCTCAGCGGATAAGACCAATGGGGATGGGGTTCAATTCCCGGTCTGGGTGACTATGCTGCTACACTAATACTAGTCCTTGGGCAAGACTCCTAACACTACACTGGCCTCCCTGTAACATGATTAACCTTGTAAGTCGCTCTGGATAAGGACGTCAGCTAAATGCCGTAAATGTAAATGGATAAAACACGTGATGAACCTAAAGCGTTTACCGGAGGGCAGCAGGTCGAACAGATGATGTCAGCAAAGCTTCTCACATCTGGAAAATCCTGAAGAAATGGCGGACGGTGATGCAGTGGCTGCTGGGGTAGTGGCAGGACCAGAAATGGTGTATAAATGTGAGTTCAGTCCAAATCTGTATGAAATGAAACAGAAGTCTTGTTTAAACATTATCCATGCCTGATGACTTTTACATAAATGCACCAGTACACTGCAAATATCACAAACCCAGGCCTATATTTCACAGTAAGGCTAAGGTAGCCTGGGAGTCCCACATACTGATGATAGTATGTCAGCATGTTTAGCATCAGAGAAGCCTAGTCTTCTCTTAAAGAAAGAATCTAGAGGAATCTAAAGTCTATATGTGGCTACAGTCAGTCGGATAAAACCCACTTATAAAACCCACATTGTGATATCAACCAAGGTGTGAAATATAGGGGGCTCTGTGGAGTCCAGGACCCCCCAATTAACTTCTTCAACAGTCTGAATGTCTCAAAATCCAAATTCTGGAGGGTCCCCGAAAACAAGGCATTATGACGATATGCAGTCCATCATACAAAACCAAACAATCAAACACAAAGTCAGGGAAAGTCACTGTGTAGCTGCTTCACTTACATTCGGTAAACCTCTCTGGTGTTCTGGACTAACTAGAGCCGCACCACTGGTTCGCCCCACTGGTCCAGCATAGTCTAGCAACTGTAACCACTGTATGTCCAAGGCATCTATGATCTGTAAATCTGAGAGGTGACATGGTGGCATGGGCCGACATGGGACTCTTCCATCAAACCTACCCCAACCCCCATGGCGTCCCATCAGAAAGCTTTGAAGCTCTGTAATGGCCCTATGCTCCCTACTCAGTGCACTCCTTAGGGAATCAAACTTCTTCAGTAGTGCACAGGGGTAGTGTTAAACAGGGGGTCCTGAAACTTATCGCTGAATTTAAATGGGTGTCTGTTAGACCTATGAAGCACTATTCAGGAGCATTATGGGAAAAGTCCCTAGTTTAGCCTAGTGCACTACCTAGGGCGTAGGGGTCATTTGAGACTCGGCCTGTGCCCTTGTGATATTCTCATGTAAACAACTGAAGACTGACTCATGTTTAACGAGGGTCCTGTGTTATACCTTCATAAGTCCTACCTATGCAGTTAAACAGGCTGTTCGGACTGTGGCTGTGTCCTAAACGGAAGGCGGCCGTCTCGATGCCTTGCTGCCTGTGCTGCCCTCCGTCAGTGCTTGGTACCCGGATCATCTTACACATTATGGGATGTGTAAGTCAGTGAAGGACACATGTATACTGCCTTCATACAGCGGCCGAACAGAGGACCCTCAGCAGGCAGGGTCTCGTACAGGACTGGGGGTCTCCACTACCGCAGAATAGGCAGCACGTACTACGTTTGGAACGCGGCCTTCTCGTTGCTCCGTTGTTGCCAAGCACGCGCGTAGCTGTTACTAAGGAAGCTCACTAACGCAGGCTTAAACTTCCGGGTCAGATGAACACATGTCAGCGATGCGCTGAGGTCCACGTGTTTGAGTGAGTATAACTCTTGGGTTTTTACGCTGTGTGTTTAAATGAGCGCCGCGCTGTGAAGCGCTACTGTGTGTCCGGTTATTAGTGACTTACTGACACTTCGAGAGCCTTACAGCCAAACCGCTTCACTTTCTCACCCATATAAACAACAACGGACCTCTCTCTCTCTGTCTCTCAGTTCTTTAATTCTCTCTCTCTCTGGCTCTCATTCCCGACCCTTTCATCATCTCTCGTTCCCGCTCTCTCTCTTTTTACCTCTATTTCTTCCATCCTCTCTCTATCTCTACCTTCTCCTCTCTCTCGTCACTTTCACCCTCTATATCACTTCCTCTCATTTCTTTCATATTCTCTCTCTCTTCATCTGCCTCTCTTTACTCTTCATTTCTCTCTATTATATTCATCCTCTCTTTCTGTGAACTCTGATCAGCCATACCATTCTGACCATAATGTATCTACACTCACTGTCCACTTTATCAGCTCCACTGACCCTATGGGACACTCTGTAGTTCTACAGGTACAGACTGTAGTCCATCTGTTTCTCTGTATACTGTATTACCCTGTTCTTCAATGGTCAGGACCACCACAGAGCAGGTATGATGTGGGTGGTGGATCATTCTCATCACTGTAGTGACACTGACGTGGTCAGTCATCAGCCAACCAAAACTATTCAGCTAGCAGCGGGCAGCGTCCTGTGGGGCAGCGTCCTGTGTCCACTGATGAAGGACTAGAGGATGACCAGCACTGCACTGTGCAGCAGCAGACGAGCTATCATCTCTGACTGTCCATCTACAAGGTGGAGCAGCAAGGTAGGAGTGTCTAATAGAGTGGACAGTGAGTGGACACAGTGTCTCAGCACTCCAGCAGCACTGCTGTGTCTGATCCACTCACACCACACACACTAACACACCACCACCACGTCAGTGTCACTGCAGTGCTGAGAATGATCTACCACCCACATCATACCTGCTCTGTGGTGGTCCTGTGGGGGTCCTGACCATTGAAGAACAGGGTAATACAGCGTACAGAGAAACAGAAGACTAATTCAGAGCATAGTTACACTCATCATCTAAAGAACATCTGCACCCAGAAGGAGGTGTGGGGTTGCAGTGCTGTTGGGAAGGAAGATAAAGGTCACCAGGATCAATAGATGTTGATGAATTTAGACTGATATGATCAATATTTATTGAGCTACACATTGAGTAGGGTCTCTCAGTATGGTGTTGAGCTAGCACAACATGCCAAAGGTCTCAGCATGGAGTTACCAGACACATGTCCTGGGATAATCCACACCATTGCCTTCTCACGTCAGTTCCTGCAGCAATTTATCTTGTGGTGGTGGAGTATTAAGATTAAGGAGACTTTACATCATACCTGCTCTGTGGTGGTCTTGAGGTGGTCCTGACCATTGAAGAACAGAGTAATACAGCGTACAGAGAAACAGAAGACTAATTCAGAGCATAGTTACACTCATCATCTAAAGAACATCTGCACCCAGAAGGAGGTGTGGGGTTGCAGTGCTGTTGGGAAGGAAGATAAAGGTCACCAGGATCAATAGATGATGATGAATTTAGACTGATATGATCAATATTTATTGAGCTACACATTGAGTAGGGTCTCTCAGTATGGTGTTGAGCTAGCACAACATGCCAAAGGTCTCAGCATGGAGTTACGGAGATTCCCAATGATGTCCTGGGATAATCCAACCCATTGCAGCTTCTCTCACACAGTTCCTGCAAGAATTTATGAAAACAAATTTTTGTTGGTGGTGGTATTAAGATTAAGGAGACTTTGTCATTCATATCACATGTGGTACATGGGGTGGAACGAAATTGTAGTACTCAGGGACCCAGTTACACCCAAACAGCAGCACTTAAATATATAAATATATAAAAAATATACAGAAAAAAATAATATATATAAGGAGAAGAGCAGCAGGAATTTGAAAAGGTAGCAGCAGAGTGTGTCAGCAACAATACAAACGATGCATCCCTTCTGTAAGACTCGTTAGTGGTTGGGAACGTTTGAACTGTTGTGTATGTGGAGTCTGATTCTGTGTGGGGTAACGTAACTGACTTACATGTTGTGTTTTATGTGCGGTTATTCCAGATGGTGCCAAACCCGGCAGCCCAACTGTAAACTAAGAAGGAACAGAAGAGAAGTCACGCACCAAAATGGAGTAAGAAGAACCAAAACAACCAAAAGAACCGGAAAAACCAGAAACAACAGAACCACATAAAAAAGAAGAAAAGATTCCAGGAGTTTCAAAGGAGGAGGAGGTGTGGAACAAGGGAAGTGGGAGTTTTCAAAAAAAATAAAATAAGGAGAAAATGAAAAAGATAAAAGAGGAGGAGACAAACAAGAACACTACTAGGGGAGGAGTTAAAACGAGGGATGCTGGGGGTCCTAAAAAGGTAGAGAAAAAAACTAAAAAGGCAAATATCAATCATGTAGTTGTGGAAACAAAGGAAGTGGGGGTTCCAGAGAAGCAGGTGAAGAAAAAGATCAAGAAGGAACAAGGGGTGGAGGAGACTACAGAAGGAGGTGTAGAAATGGGGGATGAAGGAGTTCCTAAAAAGCAAGGTAAGAAGACAAAGAAGAAAAAGGAGCTCAGAGAACAAGGGGTGGAGGAGATGAGCGAAGGAGGTGTGGAAATGAGGGATGTAGGAGTTCCTGAAAAGGCAGAGAAAAAAGTCAAGGAAGAAGAGATGGAGGCAGACGCCCACAACGGAGGTGTGAACATGAGGGACGTGGGAGTTCCAGAAAAGCAGGTGAAGAAAAAGATCAAGAAGAAGGTCAAAGAACGGATGGAGGAGAAGACGAGCATAGGAGGTGTTAAAACGAGGGATGTGGGGGCCCCGAAAAGGCAAAGTAAGAAAAAGAAGAAGGAGCTCAGAGAACGGGAGGAGAAGGAGATGTGTGAAGGAGGTGTGAAAGAAACAGGTGTAGGAGTTCCTCAAAAGGAGGAGAAGACCACCCAGACCCGGAAGGTCAAAGAGGAGGAGATGGAGGTAAAGATCACGAAGGGTGGTGTGATAACGAGGGATTTGGGAGTTCCAGAAAAGCAGGTGAAGAAAAAGATCAAGAAGGAGCTCCAAGAAGAAGGGGTGGAGGAGAAGACGAGTGATGGAGGTGTTGAAACGAGGGATGTTGGGGTCAAAAAAAAGCAAGGTAAGAAAAAGAAGATGGAGGAGCTCAAAGAACGAGGGACGGAGGAGACGAGGGTAGGAGATGTAGGAGTTCCTCAAAACCAGAAGAAGAAAAAGTCAAAAAAGGAGGCAGTCCATGAAGGAGGGAAGAAGAAAAAGAGGAAGAAAGAAGGCATGGAGATGGCAGAGGTTGACGCTGGAGAAACAGCAGCTGAAGAAGAAGTGAAGAAGAGGAGGAGACCGAAAGTGGGAGAGGTTAACAAGATGGAGGTAGAAGGAGGCAGTGATGTGGATGAGACTCCGAAGAAGAAGCTAAAAAAGAAGGAGAGGGTGAAGGTTGCAGAAAAGACAGAACTGATGAGTGAAGAAACGGATGCTGCTCCAGAAAAGGCCAGAAAAAAGAAGGGAAAGAGCAAACCTGAGGAAGGAGGAGAGGAGGTGCTGGGCCTGGAACCTAACGGAGAGATGGAAACCAAGCACAAGAAAAAGAAGAGGAAGATGACGGCGCCAGCGGAAGAAGCTCTGGAGAACGTGGAGCTAGATGTGAAAACAGAAAAGGGAGCAGCCAAGAAGAAAAGGAAAAAGACGAGTGCAAAACAAGAGGAGGCTGAAGGAGAAGAACCGAGAAAGAGAACGAAGAAGAAGAAAAAGAACACAGTGGAGGAAGAACTCGGTTTAGAGTCGCCAGACAAAGCTGGAGGGAGGAAAAGTAAAGAGGCGGAGGAAAGCATCTTCACTCCAGCTGAGGAAAAGACGACAAATGGACGAATGGAGGAGGAAGAACCTCTGAAGAAACAGAAGAAGAAGAAGGACAAGACTGGAAAGAAAGAAGATCAGAAAAAGGGCGCAGCGGAGGAGGCAGGGGCAGCTGCTGGCGGCGCGTCACTGAGGACGACGTTTAAAGTGGAGAGAGACACGGAGGGAACCACACAGGATCCAGGAGTGAGTACCCAGTAACAGAACCTGTTCTACAGCAGAACCAACAGAACCAGTTCCATTATACATGATTACTACACTGATTCAATATGACACTGATTCATTATTACATCGATCCATTATTATACTGATTCATTATGACACTGATTCATTATGACACTGATTCATTATTACATCAATTCATTATTATACTGAATTATGATATACACTGATTCATTACACTAATTTATGTACACTGATTCATTATATACACTGATTCATTACACTAATTTATGTACACTGATTCATTATATACACTGATTCGTTATACTGATTCATTACACTGATTCATTATATACAGTGATTCGTTATACTGATTCATTACACTGATTCATTATATACACTGATTCATTACACTAATTTATGTACACTGATTCATTATACTGATTCATTACACTGATTTATTATATACACTGATTCATTACACTGATTCATTATGTACACTGATTCATTATATACAATGATTCATTACACTAATTTATGTACACTGATTCATTATTATATACACTGATTCATTACACTAATTTATGTACACTGATTCATTATACTGATTCATTACACTGATTCATTATATACACTGATTCATTACACTAATTTATGTACACTGATTCATTATTATATACACTGATTCATTACACTGATTCATTATATACACTGATTCATTACACTAATTTATGTACACTGATTCATTATTATATACACTGATTCATTATATACACTGATTCATAACACTAATTTATGTACACTGATTCATTATACTGATTCATTACACTGATTCATTATATACACCGATTCATTACACTAATTTATTATATATACTGATTCATTATATACACTGATTCATTACACTATTTTATGTACACTGATTCATTATACTGATTCCTAATGACCCTGAGATACCAGCAGTCATGGGATAGCAGCATGTAGATTGGTTATGAAGTCCCTCTTCCTCAGGGGGGATGCTCACACCTCTATAAGATGTGTGGTGTTTCTATATGAGGCTGATTCTGTATTACATAAGATTCTTGGATTCTATATTATTTGATTCTGTTTATATAAGCTTATTACCTGTTACTTGTATATTGTATTATGGGATTGTTTATGGCACGCAGCGCTTTATTAGATTTCCTATTGGTAGTTTAAGGGCTTTTCAAAAAATGTAAAGAATGCCACAACACCAAGAACCTGCATCAGTCTTTGTCTGTTTCCAGTAATGTACAGTATAACCACAATGCACAGGTAAAAAGTACACTGCTAAACACGCATTGATATAAATCACTCTGGCAGCAATAACAGCTGCACACACATTCGTCATACCAGCAGTCACTTTTCCCCCGGGCATTCCTGACTGGCTTGCCGTGTTTACAGCAGTGTAGGGAGCTTCTTCTGAGCAGCAGGCAAAAGTTTGGGAACCCCTGGTCAAGCTAGTGCTAAGTAGGTTGAAGATGCCCTGATCTGTACCTGGTTTGATATTATCGCTGTGTGTCCGCAGCCCAGTGATGTTGTGTTCCTGTCTGCAAAGCCAGGAAATCAGGATGAGATCTCCATCGACCAGGTAAACACCGGCACTAAGAAACTGACCTTCTGATTCCTCCGTATACACATGTAACCTAATGTACTATTACATGGTTTCCAGGCACGGAGGTTAGCTCTGCAGAGAGACATCGATGAGGAATCCAAACCCAAGACGGTTAGTATCTACACAGACAGACTGTGAGAAGCACTGAACAGCCAGTCAGATTCCATGTGCTGCTGTTTTTCTCAATGAAAGTTTATTTGCGTGTTCTCTGGAGAGGACATGCTGGGTTGCGAGTTCTCTGGAGAGGGTCCGTTGGGTTGCGTGTTCTCTGGAGAGGACGTGCTGGGTTGCGTGTTCTCTGGAGAGGGCGTGTCGGGTTGCGTGTTCTCTGGAGAGGGTCCGTTGGGTTGCGTGTTCTCTGGAGAGGGCGTGTTGGGTTGCGTGTTCTCCACCAAGTCTGCTGCCCACCTGTTCTCTGGAGAGGGCGTGCCTTTGCGTGGAAGAGTCTCTCTGAGAGGGTCCGTTGTGGCCTGTTCTCTGGAGAGGGCGTGTCCGGGTGCATTCTCTGGAGATCCAAACCCAGCTGCGTGTTCTCTGAGGGCTTGTGGTTGCGGGACCTGGACACGCTGTTAGGTACTATGGAGAGTCGTTGGCAGGGGACTTCTATCTGCTGAGCCCAGGCTGTAATATGTGGGGTTTATTAAAATCAGCTCATACCTGGCCAATGGCATAGTGTCTGAAACTGAAATAGAAAGAAGGTAGGTCCAAAAGGTGCCACCGTGCTTGTGGAAAGACCTCTGCTGTTGGCTCGTTTCTCGCAGGGGACTTCCAGCTGCGAGCTGCTGGATAGCACCATCGCTCATATTGGCTATGAACTGAAAGAGAGTGATAGGTGAACCGTGCCTCCGCAGTGACTTGGAGCTGTTTCTTGCACCATGAGATTGGCTGATAGGAACCGTCTGCTTGATTACACACCCTGCAGCAGATCCACGACGAGACGTCTGGCGTGTTGGGTTAGCAAACATGGCGCCCCAAAGCCATACTGAGAGACAGACTTCTGCATGTGTAGCTCAGTAAATATTGAACGTATCGATGTATCTGCACGGCAGAGTATAACGGCAGGTCGTGGTACGTGTTAAGTTAGCGGATTATAATGTTTCACTTCTGTTTCCTTCCAGAACTTTGGCCAGTGGGACACGGCCCAGTTCGGCAGCTCGGACAGACAGATGAAGTTCCTCCGCCTGATGGGTGGCTTCAAGAAGGGCGGCCAGCCCGTCAGAACGGACAGTGCTCCCCTGAACCTGAACATGGCTCTGGGGAAGGAGGGCCAGCAGACTTTACAGCAGGGTCTTCTAGGAGAGTTTGAGCGTGCCCAGAACCGCCGCATGGACTTTCAGAACAAAGGGGCGGGGCTAGGGTTTACAGCGCCATCCAATAAGAAGTTTGCCATCGACGTCAATGCTAGAAACTCTGTGCGATTTGACGACTGAAGGAGCAGAGGACATGCCACGTATGGACATGTGGGATCTGTGCTCCAGGGTCGCCCGGCTATAGGAAGACTGAATGGCGAGTTGGGAATCTGTACACTCGATGATTAAATATTTATATTCCTGTTTTTTTTATTTTTTTTATTAGTACCTTTTCGCTCAGGAAATGACGTTTCGCTGGTCCGTAGGGACTGTGGGATGAACTGATTCATGCCAGTGATGTTTAGTATGGTCACAGGCCGGCAGTGGTTCACGGTTTAGGACCTGCGTCCGGACTGGAGCTGCCCAGTGTTATGTTGGTCTGCATAGTTGACTTGAGGATGACGGAGGGCCCTGGCAGTTCTGAGTGCTCTGAAGCCTCGGCAGTATTCTGTAGTCAGGCCCACTTTAGGAACTCTTGAGTCTAACCTGGTTTCTGAAGGATGAAAATCAACTAACGTGTTCCAAACTCAGGAGCTGAAATACGGATGTTGCTATATGCAAGTTGACACTGCCGTACGCTGCATAGACAGAAGCCTGTCCCCACCAAGATACCTTAACGAGCTTTGTTAGGTGTGGCGGTGTATAGGCTGTGGCAGCTTTAGGCCTCGGTTTAGGGAGCTGGTGTTGATGTTTGTGTATGTAAGCGTCTTGAGCATTGAGATATCATGGTTTGTGCTTTTGTATTGATTCTCAGAAAGATGGTGTTGATCATTAATTCATAGTATAATTACTATCATCTAAAGAACAGCTGCACCCAGAAGGAGGTGTGGGAGTGCGGTGGTGTTGGGAAGGAAGATAAAGGTGACCAGGATCAATAACTGATGATAAATTTAGGCTGATATGATCAATATTTATTGAGCTACACATACAGAAGTCTGTCTCTCAGTGTGGCGTTGGGCCGCCGTGTTTGCTAACGCAACATGCCAGACGTCTCGGTATGGAGCTGTAGAGGTTCCTAATGGTGTCCTGTGATAATCCAGCCCATGCAGCTTGTATATCCTCACACAGTTCCTGCAGATGGTGCGGTAGGGGTGGAGAAGGAGTGACCCCGGGTCTTCTGGACGTGTGACTCGCTGCCAATGCAGTCTTTGGTGACGGTGACGTGGTGTTAAGGACAGTCGTGCTAATGGTCTGTGTGTATGTAGTCCTGCATGGTACAGCCGTCTGCCAGTGGTGCTGGTGCTAACAGGATGGAGGGCATCACTGCTTGCTGTATGTCTAATCTTGGATGTTGAGTCAGTGAGGTACAGCGATAAGACCTGCCTTGCTTGTATCACATGCGTACAGTTAATGTAATTCTGTTATGTTGAACCCAGTTTGACTGCACCGCAGGATGCGCTAGCGGCTAACTTCATCCTCGGGGAAATCGGGTGGAGAAATGGGTATGAACCCCAACCAGGAAACACAACACGACATCCACTACCAATGGACTTACAGATGACCCGAGTTCCTGCAGACTACTTGCTCAACCGCTGTAAAACTGTCCCGAATAAAAGACGACATGAAAGCAAATTTAACACTTTATTGTTGGACTCTTGTAAATACATGAACTCTATGTACAGAAATGAAAAGAGGGAAATGAAGGGAAGGACAAAAACATGTTTAAAATGGAAAAAAGGAGGGGGGGAAAAGCGATAGCATCTCTGATCATTTTGTAAGTGGTTCATGTGTTTCACAGAGGCTTGAATACAGTGCAGCCAAAAAAATGACCAATACTTCAAAATCCCGTTATGGAAAGCTAGCTGTCCTTGGCGTCTTTTTGACTGACAGGTAAGGTCATCGCAGTGATGCCACAGAGCCCACCTTTTCTCCAGTTTGAACCTCAAGAAGGATGTTCTAGAACCCCTGGGGTTCTAGAATGCAGCCCCGGGAATCCGAATCCCAGGGGTTCTAGAACGGGTGGTTCACATTTAACATGTACAGGTTCCGATGCTGGTGAAACGGTACAGTCCATATCTGAATTTCTCAGGGGAGACATCTGCCTAAGAGAACCCGAGAGGTCTAGCCTCGCCGTGGACCACGTCCACCTGGCCTTCGCAAGCGTGTGAAGCTGTGTGTTCCGGGGGTAAAGGATGGAAAGGCATGGGACGGCTGGTTCAGGCCTGCAGGTACTCCGGCTGTACCCGCGCCACCTTGCGGAACTCCTTGTTGTGCGTGCGGGGGCACTGCATCTCGCACCAGCTGATGGGCACCATCTGCGCTCCTGGGGCCAGAATGGAGGGAGAGGACAGAACGTTAGACAAGCAAGCCATACAGTTTGGTATATAAGCTCCCCAAGAAAGACGGATTCTTCCCTGATACGGGATCATGTGGGATTACATATACTTGACCAGAACACTGCAAGCCAATACGGTGATGCCACCCAGCGGCTTGCCTCCATCACATTCGGAGCCCAACAGTTCACCGTTTACCATGTGACTTCTCCATCTTAAACTTTACCGTATGTCAAAACCTCTGTACCTTAGGCTTCCCTACTTTCCACACAGCTTATCGATGAGGACGCTTGGGTTCCTTCACAATTAAACTCCAAGCTTTAAGGCTTAGCTTTTTCATTGGAAGATGACAATCCCAGCAAGATAGCAAAACATAAGGCACATATCAGCTTTACGACTGGCTGTGCCTTACGTATGCCACACGTTACTGTGCGCATGGAATACAGAACCCGAAAATGTAGACCAGGATCAACAGAGAACTCTTTACTGCTGTCAGATCAATGGCTCAGATATAAGTCATTCAGGCCCAATCCCATTTCCCCCTGGCCCTGAACACTTAGCCTCTGCTTTGTACATTTACATCTAGGGGTTGTCCCGCTTACCCATCCATCTCAACAACAATCGGGACAACCCCTAGGGGTGAACGTGCGAAACGGAGGGGTAGGGCCAAGTGTTCGGGGCAAGGGGTGAAATGGGATTGGGCCTGAATGACTCTGTTTAGATCTGAGTGTTTATATCTGAGGTGAAGTGTTGGGGCTACACAGCCAAACGGTGTGTTATTAGAAAATTCCCAGAATGCTCTGGGCAAGATGGCTGCACAAGCAACCAAAGAGACCCATAGAAAAAGACATAAGGTGTAAACATCACTAGTGATACGCCTCTGTCTTGCGCTACCCAGTGAAATCTCCTGTCCCTAATCGCATGCACCATGATCCAATTTCCCCGTTCCACCTTAAATGGTCAAGCTACCTCCGGGACCAGAACATAACTGCTGCACCATTTAAGGTGGAACAGGGTAATTCGATTATAAGGCATGTGATCAAAAGCTTCATATCACTGAAGAATTTATGCTGGCGATAATAAATAATTGCCCCTCTCTATTATTATATGATACCCTCAGTGTATATGAGCAGTGAGGAGCTGAACCCTCCTCTGCTCTCACTGCAGACCGGCAGGGTCGCCTACAGAGCACCGCTAGCAGCCTGTTAATGACGTGATGTAGTTTGTTGTTTGGGCTCTTGTTTACTGGGGGACTCGTTAGACTGATTGATGTGTAAACCTGAAATTGTGAATGAATCACGAGCGACCTGCTTTCCGTCTGTTTACATAAACGTCGCTGACGACGATCGATGGCGCATCCGGTTCTCGAAGAGTCGTCCCATTTCATAGGGGAAAGTAACTCGAGGGAAAACGAGGGGTTGTGGTAAAAAATAAGAAACGGGATTGGGCTTTAGAGTGGGTTTGGTGTGAGATGGTTGATTGTAAAGACTCTTGATTCCTTTACAGTGGTGGTAGTAATGGGAACCAGAGGTTTCCATGTCAACACACATAGAGACACACATCTAAACCACCAGAGTGAACCTAAACGAGCCTTCCGACTTTATATATGGACTGTTGGTTAAATTAGTGGTACAAACTGGAACTACTTAGCCATAGAACATCCTGCATGTATCCCTCCACCTAGCCCAAAACCTAATCTCAAAACTATCAAGACATCAGGCAGCACAATCTCATCTCACTGCTTTCTGTGAGGGAGCTTTCAGAGGTGGACGCCTGGTTCCATTCCCCACCACTGTGCACTATTCTGGTTCCTCTACAGCTCAGCACTTCACACCCAACCCACTCGGAACGGCTTTGTTTACCTCATGGTGGAATTCCTCTTCGACTCGTGTTCCATACACGTGCTGTGTGAGGTCAGTCCCAGTGCGTGACAGGCACACGTGCTTCTCTAACTGTTTCTGTGGTTTGACTGACAGGCAGCTGCACCAACCACCCCCCAACTCCAGCTGAGTGGGTGTGTCCACTCACCTGCTTCACTGTGAGCCACGACCACCCCCAACTCGTTCTCCGCCGTGGTCAGCAGATAGTTGGACTGCACGTCACCCAAAGAGATCTGGTTTAGCGACGTCAAGGGTCAACAGCAGGTGTCGTATCGATTCCGGGAGCATCACATGAGGACGAAGGGCGGAAGACCAACTGCCTGTTTGATTACGGAGCAGGACTGGATGTAGTGCAGCACAGTATGGAACAGCTGGATTAACATAACTGTAGTCAATCTGGCTGGCGCAGTATCTGAATTACCCACTGGGATTTTAGAGTCTCCACCAAACAGTCCACACTTAATCACTCTCTTGGGAAACTGGGCCAGTTTTCAGTTTTCCAATCAGGCCACGGCACGTGGACGTTCTCAGAGCTATCCCAGGCGTAGTTACAGTTGTTGTTGTTGCATGAAGAACCGACTGGGTGAAACCAGCTTGCTACAGGGCCACCCTGAGGCAGAGCAGTGCTGCACCTCACTCTAGTTGAGATGGGAGCTCACACTGTGGAACAAGGAAGCTACACCCTGAATTTGAGCCTCTTTTTTTCCTTAATAAGCAGCATAAACAGTATAAGAAGCTTTTTGTGAGACTGATTTTGTGACATTTAAGGGGGAGCCAGGAGGTTAATTCGGGGGGTTCCCAGATAAACATGTCATTTATTATTGAACACTAAAGTAAAATAATAAAATGTTAAAATGTTAATGCTGAATTTAATTCTACACACTAAAGAGAGAAGGAGCCTGACCGTGTTTCGTTATACTGTACAACCTGTATGGTATAATGACAATAAATAAATTTGAATAGAATTGAATTGAATTAAGGCAGCTGTGTTAAGTTTCTTTGCCGCTATTCTGCTCTCTGCTATCTGGTACAACACCTGGGGTAAGCCTAATTTAATCTACATTAGCAATATTTAATGTTCGGTGATCTGAACCACACATTGCAGCACATTCCTGAAAAATAAATAAATAAATACTTTATAATAAATAAATAAAACAATATAATAAATAATAAAAACTACACTAAACAGACCAAAGTGTCTTTCCCGAGGGTCTTTGTGCCTTTAGGAATAAACAGGTGAGCCTTGAAGCAGAAAAGTCTGAGACCCCCTGTATTAAAGGATACCACTTTGGCCAGGACAATGTCACCAGGCCTGAAGCTCTTATACGTCTCCACCTGCAGAAACAAACACACACAACCAGTCAGCAGCCAGCACACAGTCAAGATACACCTGTATTATAAACTATTTTCATCTAATAAATACTCAGTATTTCAGGCTTCCCATGCCTCCAGGAGCTTTCCTGCCTTCGCCTTAGCATCCGTTACTGTACCAGCACAGCTAATCATCCGTCCCTGTGACACTGTACATACGCCATGTATACCTACTGACTACTGAACCTCGCATCTCCTAACACTGGTTTTACATGAGTCAGTTTAGAGGCAAAACATGTACTGCTCTGTTACCATGACACCTGGAGACAGTGTACAGAGCAGCTAGTTAGCACTGTTAGCATTTGGATCTGCTCCCGGCCTCACCTTGTCTTTCTCCGTCGCTCTCACATCTTCCTTCCTGTTCAAACAAACAAGAGTGAAAAAGTGAAAGCCTGTTTTCAGTGCCCGCCTTTCAAGCATCCTGGCCAGACCTACTGAATGTCTGTGGTTATTCTGGAATGATGGTGATCTACATGTAGACAGCCGAACAGGAATGTCGCTCAGCTGTGGGCTGGCTAAACTGGGAAGCCCTGATTTATGAAATACCATTAAAGCAGCTTGCACCTTGATGGCTGTTTTTACTGGAACTGCTTGGCATTCTGATTTCGGTAGACTGTGTGTCTTCAGGTGTTTTCCACCGCACAAAGTACCAGAACACCTGGCACCTGAACACAGTGCTCTCCCATTGGTTATCGAAGATTTATGGACTTCTGTACCATCAGGATATTAGTGAAGTATGGAGTACTGCTCATTGCTGACTGAATAGGCAGGTTAAGAGTATGTAGGTGCCTAATGCCCTTACTGTATTCTACTTTAGTATACCGTACTGCGCCGTCTGGTTTAACTACGCCCTAATGCCCTTACTGTATTCTACTTTAGTATACTGTACTGCACCCTCTGGTTTAACTACCCCCTAATGTCCTTACTGTATTCTACTTTAGTATACTGTACTGCACCGTCTGGTTTAACTACGCCCTAATGCCCTCACTGTATTCTACTTTAGTATACTGTACTGCGCCGTCTGGTTTAACTACGCCCTAATGTCCTTACTGTATTCTACTTTAGTATACTGTACTGCACCGTCTGGTTTAACTACGCCCTAATGTCCTTACTGTATTCTACTTTAGTATACTGTACTGCGCCGTCTGGTTTAACTACGCCCTAATGTCCTTACTGTATTCTACTTTAGTATACTGTACTGCGCCGTCTGGTTTAACTACGCCCTAATGCCCTTACTGTATTCTACTTTAGTATACTGTACTGCGCCGTCTGGTTTAACTACGCCCTAATGCCCTTACTGTATTCTACTTTAGTATACTGTACTGCGCCGTCTGGTTTAACTACGCCCTAATGCCCTCACTGTATTCTACTTTAGTATACTGTACTGCGCCGTCTGGTTTAACTACGCCCTAATGCCCTTACTGTATTCTACTTTAGTATACCGTACTGCGCCGTCTGGTTTAACTACGCCCTAATGTCCTTACTGTATTCTACTTTAGTATACTGTACTGCACCGTCTGGTTTAACTACGCCCTAATGCCCTCACTGTATTCTAAGTCTGGTTTAACTATGCCGTTATATACTTGCTGTACTGTAATATAGTCCATTGCACTGCACGGTCTTGTCCAATTACACCATTATTGTACTGGTCTTTATATAACTGAGTCTTATATAACTGTCAGCTCCACCCTTCCTCCCATACATCACCAGCTAGATGTTTTGCATAGCCCCATCGTGTAGTACAGTGCGTGTGGTTTACTCTACCGGTTTTAATGCCCTTAGGGACTGTGTGTGTGGCCATGCCTACCTGATCGTGCCTCTGAACCTGTCTTTAAGAGGCGTGGAGCCCACGTAGAGGATGTGCACTTTAGCGAAACGAGGGTTAATGCTCGTCACCTGGGAACGGAAGGTTGATATGAGGAAACGATTATTGTGAAAAGAGCATCAGCAGGTTCATTAACTTAAGAGTTTCACGTGTGGTGTTGTGCACTATTCTGCAGTGCAGCATTACAGTGTGGTTCATCAACGTGAGTATGCTATCTAGATCAGTGTTTCTGAACCCTGGTTCTGGAGCCACCCTGACCTGCACATTTTAGTGGGTTCCCAGGTTTAACACCATCCACTGCAACTCTGAAAGGGAATGTCAGCGAGTTGATAGGTTGGATCAGGTGTGCTGGGGGTAGGGATGGCACTGGAATGAGCAGGGCAGGATGCCTCCAGAACCAGGGCTGAGGAACACTGATCTAGATAGCCAGCTACTTTACCGACCCTCCTCAGTCTTCTTATTATGGATGATGATGAGCACCCACTGCACATAATGACTATGGGAAAAAGGAGCAGGTTCTGTGGCAGGTTACTGTCACAGAGATGCTCTACAACAGACTCAGGAGATCCTGAGTCCCAAGAGCCATCAGGCTCTCCAACTCTTAGGTTTATTTACCTGCACTCTCCTGGACACTCTAGATGCTTTACTGTATCTCCTGCACTCCTGGACACTCTAGATACTTTACTGTATCTCCTGCACTCCTGGACACTCTAGATGCTTTACTGTATCTCCTGCACTCCTGGACACTCTAGACGCTTTACTGTATCTCCTGCACTCCTGGACACTCTAGACGCTTTACTGTATCTCCTGCACTCCTGGACACTCTAGACACTTTACTGTATCTCCTGCACTCCTGGACACTCTAGATACTTTACTGTATCTCCTGCACTCCTGTACACTCTAGATACTTTACTGTATCTCC
>JAMWET010004529.1:180000-212500 GCA_024036415.1 Prochilodus magdalenae
GCGACATGTTTTCAAGAAGAGAAGAGCGAGCGCTGATTGGCTGGTAGTAACAGCGAGCGGAGCCTGTGATTGGTCAATTAAACGGAAGCATTGCGGTCAGTTCGGGCAGCCATCTTTGTTGTGGTATGAGGAGTCACGACCTCACCGGTGAACGGTGTCTGTTAAAGGGGCCTTTCATGGACTAAACTGGCTGTATTAGAAATGGTCACGATTATACCGCACACTGATACTACAGTAGTATGTACTGCACACTGTGTAGGCCCCCTGTGTGTGGTATACAGTACAGTAACAAGTTCTGACCTACAGTGTAGTATACTAATACAGTCACATGACCAGTTACCTCACATTTACCTCAGAGCTGTTATTACTGTACCCACTGTTTAGAGCTAGCTGCTGCTAACGCTGCTCAGCTCCCCTGAGATACGGTTAGCCTAGCTGTTAGCTCCCCTCGGCTACTTCACTCTAAAACTGATCATCTAAAGCGAGTTAATCTTTTATTAATCTCCAGACCTGTATATTTAACTTTCTGAGGCTCATTCTGATGAACACACACCCCACTACAGTCAATACAACCACATTTACCTCAGAGCTGTTATTACTGTATCCACTGTTTAGAGCTAGCTGCAGGCTGAGAGTTTGCTCAGGTGCACATGAAATGCAGTTAGCATAAAGCTGTCCGCCGTTTTATCGGCTACTTTCACTCTAGAACACCATCCACATACTACATACTACTTTTAGGTAGATTAAGTATTTGAGTAGTATGTAGTATGCCATGAATACAGCCCATGCTTTTGTTAAGTGAATGAGTTCAGTGTAGTGTTCAGCTTCAAAACAATCCATTCACTCACCAGAAATTGTTTGAGCTCACTGAGTGTGTTTACATGCACATAAATATTGTGGTAACTACAATAAAAAAATCAGATTATGTCAGTAATCTGTTCAATGCATCAACACACATATGCATAATTAGACAATGGGGAATCTTCTTTGGGTAAAAATATGAGCTAGTTAAGCTCACCAGACAAAAACATGAGTCAGTTTGCATGTTTAAGGTGGAAGTAACTTCAGGCTCCTGCAGATGGTGCTGCACGAGGATGATTGGGCTATAAATCCCTGTGAGGTGTGAGTGACGGGATCCATAGATTGGGAAGAGGTGGTACAGTGCAGGGAATGTCTCGTTCCATGTGTGGGAAAACGCTCCAGAGCAGATGTTTGTGATTAGTTAAAAGGAGGGACTGCATTTGGGTGTGACCAAAGACCATAGTGTGAAGGAAGTAGCTGACTCTGCAGGTGTATGGAAGTGTCTACCATACGGGTCTACCAGTCGTGGATAAAATCCCAGTCTACAGGGAACTCTCCTCGGAATTGTGCCAGGAAGGCATTTACCAAATCTGGACCAACTGACCACTTCCTTGATGCAAGAGTGTCTGAACACTGATGTGGCCAGAATCTTGTCCAGACCATGCCAAATCAAATCAGCGCTGGTATTTGTGCTTGTGGAGGTAATACACACTATTAGGGACGAGCTTATCATATATTTCGTTTCAGCAGCACTCCCAACAGTGTTTTTCAGTCATCTTGCGCATACAGTGTTAATCTGTGTCTGTTTTTACACAACCCACATACTGAGCTAATGACTGAGCTCTCTTTGCTGTGTTCAGACTTCTAGGTCATAATCTGATGTAAGAAACATGAACACTTAAATAATCAAATGAAACATCTATATATATACACATGGTTGGATGTTTTAATTGCACAGATGGACCATATGGCAAATGGTTCTAAATTCTTCTTCTTCATTGTTTTCATAGGTATTACAAAGATGATGTATTTATAAATATCTATGCATAGAGCACCCAGTAACAATAACAGCCAGATTAGCACTAAGCGAAAGAGAGTTTAGAAATGATGCCAGTTTTTGGTACATAAAACCACATAAACCTCAATAGTGGTGTTTTATTTTGTCATCAGCAACTCAAAAAAACTGCCACAATGAGAATCTTTCTGCTTAGGCAACATTTATTGGTGACTGCACACAAACTTCAGCACAGGTTCAGACAGGACATTAGTGCCATTCAGTCAAGCAAAAATATATCAGAATATATTAAAGTCATCTAATAAGCTTAAGGATGTAACCTCCCAATAGTGAGCAAATATACATATATGTGCTGTTTAAGGAAGACGACATTCAAACAAGTTTACTTGAGGGTTAAGAAACGGGGTCCAAGCAACACAGTGAGCGAGACAGTTAACCTACTTATCATATTTAATACAGTGTAGAAGCAGACGGGGTGAAACGACCTTCTAAATCAGCTGCTTCTAATGACTAAACTGGCTCAGAACGTTTATAACTATTTAATAACCCTTCACGCAAGTCTTAACTCTAGCTGGAGTGCAGAACCTCTAAAACGCAGACTCTGAAATGCCATACACGATTTGTCTTTTCTTTTTTGGTGGTTATTGGTGTATTTTAAGTGCTGTGCTGTGGGCGTCCAGGCATGCAGGGCACCGGCGCTTAGCGTGAGTCATGTTGTGATCTGGAACACATTTAGTCGCTTTTCTGGAAAAAGGAAAAAAAAAAAAACCCTTCTAATTCATTCGCTGCCCTGTCGCCAATAAATGCAGTTGCTTGGAAACTGTGACTGCAGAGTTGCCACTACAGACCAAAGCCAAGTACCTTCCTTAGAAATGTGCGGTTGAGAAGTGACAGTGGCTGCAGTGCGTGAGGTTTCAGTACCGTCTGAAATGCCTTTAGACCTTCATAATCTTCCAACACAGTGCATTTATCCAGGGAACCTCAAAACCACGAAGACCAGAACACACAAACCAACAAGCACCAACAAACCGTTATGACTGTATTTGATTATGTGGTGACTCTAGAACAATGGCTCTCAAACAGCTTCTCAGGAATGGAGGGGGGCATGTTCTAGAATGTCCTAGAATGTTCTAGAATAACTCACATAGTCTGGGATGTCTTCATTAACACTGCTCTAGAATGTTTTCCCCCCATCCTTCAGACTGGTCTAGAAAGATTTCCCTGTCTTTCAGACTGGTCTAGAATCTTTTCCCAATCCTTCAAACTGGTCTAGAATGTTTTCCCTGTTCTTCAGAATGCTCTAGAATGATTTCCCCATCCTTCAGAATGGTCTAGAATGATTTCCCCATCCTTTAGAATGGTCTAGAATGATTTCCCCCGCCCTTCAGACTGGTCTAGAATGTTTTCCCCATCCCTCAAACTGGTCTAGAATGATTTCTTCATCCGTCGGACTGGTCTAGAATGATTTCCCCATCCGTCAGACTGATCTAGAATGTTTTCCCCATCCCTCAAACTGGTCTAGAATGATTTCTTCATCCGTCGGACTGATCTAGAATGATTTCCCCATCCGTCAGACTGATCTAGAATGATTTCCCCATCCATCAGACTGGTCTAGAATGTTTTCCCCATCCGTCAGACTGGTCTAGAATGTTTTCCCATCCGTCAGACTGGTCTAGAATGATTTCCCCATCCGTCAGACTGGTCTAGAATGATTTCCCCATCCGTCAGACTGGTCTAGAATGTTTTCCCCATCCTTCAAACTGGTCTAGAATGATTTCCACCATCTGTCAGAATGGTCTAGAATGATTTCCCCATCCTTCACACTGCTCTAGAATGCTACCCCTGCTTACATCATTCTATAGTGTTCTATAACTGCTGTTTCCCTTCAGCTACACTTTCCTCCACCAGTCTAGATGTGCTCCCCCATTTATACTGTTCCAAAGAATATTCTATGCCCCATTCATACTGTTGTAGAACCACCCCCACAAACAGTGTTCAGGAATCCCTTCATTTACTCTGATCTAGAATGTTTTCCCTCATTTACAGTGATCTAGAAAGTTCTCCCTTAGTCCTTCAGTGTTCTAGAACGTTCTCTCCATTCACCCTGTTCTGTAATGTGTTTGGAATGCCTTCACAATGCTCTCACAGTTTCAGTATGCTCCCCTAGTTCCCCCAGTGTCAAAGGTAGAAGAACATCAAACTGTATTGAATGCTCCCCTATGTTCACACTTGTGAACTTCGTTTTCCACGCGTGTCTGTTCTGCCAGTGTAAGTATGTTAGTGTCGGTTAGGTGTTTGATTGTTGGGTTGGTGTGCTCTTCTCTTGACAGACTCAAACCTGTTTATATGGTCCCAACAGAGTGCTCTGGAAAGTAGGCTGGAACTGATCAGGAATTTCTTGTGAGTCAGTTTTTTGGGCCCGTTTTAAAACAAAGAATGTGTTCTTCAGTGATTGCAGCCAGCAAGACAACATTGTGGACACTATTTAGCATGTACTGTACTCTAACACCCAATCGATCTACTTCTCCAGTGCCTCCCGCCCTCATCCACCTCCCAGCCTCACTCTTCTACTTCTTGGCCTTCCCCTGGGCAGCGACAGCCTCCATGGCCTTGCGAACCGTCTCCTCGTCTCCAAGGAACTGCATTGGCTTGACTGGCTTCAGGTTCTTGTCCAGCTCGTACAGGATTGGGATTCCAGTGGGCAGGTTCAGCTCCATGATGGCCTCCTCGGACATACCTGAAAAGCACACAACAACAAGACTGAGATTCTACATGTAGCAGCTGATCACTATGGAATCTATATGCTCTTGTTATTACATACAGTATATGCATTACATCCAGTACTACAAAATGACCAAGTTATTAATTTAGCGGATATTCTGTGAAATAGAAGAAATTAAAATAATAATAATAATAATAATAATAATAATAATAATAAATTAATAAAAAAATGGAGAAAAAAATGGATTAAATGCAAGTAACTGGGCCTCTTAACAACCACCTGGAAGACCTGGATGACCATCAACATTGTCTCCATCAGATAATCAGCCCTTAAAACTTTTATCTTTGAGAGAGAGGAGAACATCAAGCTCAACTCTGGCTTCAGATCTGAGAACATCTAGAGGTGTTTTTGTCCATCCTTCCACTGTGAGAAGACCTCAACACTATGGAGGTCTAAAAGAAGGTGTAGCTGTTTAAGAAGCTCCACAAAGAGAAAAGGAGACACACACATCCAACAAAGAAGCTGGTGTTCCCCAGTGCAGACCTAGGGTTAGGGTTACCCTAACCCTCACCCTAACACTAAAAGGAATGAAAGCTGAAATGTACATATATATCCCTCCATATATTGTTCTAGAAAGGGGAGGAGCAGAGCTGGAGATACAGTTTCAAGAGACTGGTCCTCACCCTCCAGGTGTTTGACGATCCCCCGGAGACTATTGCCGTGGGCGGCAATGAGCACCCTCTTGCCATCTTTGATCTGGGGGACGATCTCCTCGTTCCAGAAGGGCAGAGCGCGAGCGATTGTGTCCTTTAAGCTCTCACACGACGGCAGCTGGTCCTCAGTCAGGTCGGCATAGCGGCGATCCTGTAAAGACGTTGGATAAGACTTCCTGAATAGACAAGACCTTACAAATCTAAAACTAATAATACAGTGTACCGCAATGGCCAGTCAACAAAGCTAGTCAACAACAATGACGATTCCACAAAAACACTGGTGTTTCATTTAATAGTGCTCTATAATGTTCATATGATCCACACGGCCATTCTGACAGACTGTAATACACTACAGGAAGTGTAGGGGGCGATATGACTTCTATTGCTCATTTAAACAGTGCTCTATAATGTTCATATGATCCACACGGTCATTCTGACAGACTGTAATACACTACAGGAAGTGTAGGGGGCGATATGACTTCTACTGTTCATTTAAACAGTGCTCTATAATGTTCATACGATCCACACAGTCATTCTGACAGACTGTAATACACTACAGGAAGCGTAGGGGGCAATGTAGGTTAAACAGTTTCATTTAAACAGCGATCTATAATGTTCAGAGGACCTACTGGTCTAAAATTAGGTTTAAAGACGTATAAATTGACTAGTTCTTCAGCTAAACCTAATCAGAGATCTCACCTGGCTGATGGCGGAGTAGAAGTCGTGGTCGGATTCCATGGGTGGTGGTGGGATGTCATATGAGCGCCTCCAGATCTTCACCTGCTCCTCTCCGTGCTTGGCAGCCGTCTCGGCCTTGTTCAGCCCTGTCAGGCCACCGTAGTGGCGCTCATTCAGACGCCATGTGCGGTGCACAGGAAGCCACATCTGATCGATGCTATCCAGAACCAGCCACAGAGTCCTAATGGCCCGCTTCAGCACAGACGTGTAGCACACATCAAACTCGTAACCAGCCTCTATAGAGAAGACAGGAGGAGGAGGAGGAGGAGAAATGAGAGAGAGAGAGAGAGAGAGAGAGAGAGAGAGAGAGAGAGAGAGAGAGAGAGAGAGAGAGAGAGAGAGAGAGAGAGAAAGAGAGAGAGAGAGAGAGCTTATTTCTGAAGCAAGTCTGCGGTTCTTTGACAAAGCCCCTCTGCTCGAAGGCTCTGGAGACCTCCACTGGAGGATCAAACACTGTGCATCATTACCCATAACTCGTTTCTGTACCAGGTTGGGCCTCCCTCCTTTTTCGGTTTCTCA
Organism: Prochilodus magdalenae; assembly: GCA_024036415.1. Classification (NCBI taxonomy): domain Eukaryota; kingdom Metazoa; phylum Chordata; class Actinopteri; order Characiformes; family Prochilodontidae; genus Prochilodus; species Prochilodus magdalenae. The sequence goes on from JAMWET010004529.1 coordinate 186,509, forward strand.
GTGGGCTCAGATTTCCTGCTTGCTCTCAAGGAGCGAGGAGGCCGGGAGGGGAGCGAGAGAGGGAGGAAGGGGTAGAAATGGAAGGAGAGAGAAAGGTAGGCAGAGGGAGCAGGTGTGTGAGGTATGGAGAGAAAGGGAGGAAGGGAGTGAGAGAAATAAAAAGGAATGAGGTAGAGGGATGTAGAGAGGGAGGGAGGGAAGAACATAGGCAAAAAGGGAGAGGAAGGTAGGGAATGAGGAAAAAGGGTGGAGAGGGAGAGAGAGAGAGAAAGGTAGGCAATGAGGGAAAATAGGAAAAAAGGGAGTGGGGTGGGAAAGGGAGAGAAAGAAAGGGAAATGAATGAGGTAGTGAGTGAGGGATGAAAAGAGAGAGAGAAGGAGGGAGAGAGGGAGTGAAGAACAGGCAAAAGGGGAAAGGAAGGGAAGGACTGAGGGAGTGAATGAGGGAAAATGGAAAGAGAGAGATGGATGGAGAGGGAGGGATGCAGAGAAACAGAGAAAGGGGGAGGGAGTGAAGGTTAGGGAGAGATAAGACTGGGGAGAAAGAATGAGAGAAAAGAGAGAGAAAGGAAGAGTAAAGTGTATAAGAAAGAAAAGCTTCTCTAGACGTGTTCTGGGTGGTGATGGCTGCTGGTGGTAAACACAGTCAGTGATTAAGGAGGTGTGTTAAAATCAGTATTCAGCTTCACACTGGACAATCCGAGGCTCTTTACTGAGAACACAGGAGCTGAATAAACTCCTACAGACGAACTCTCTCCGACCTCACTGGGCAGCAACACGTTTCATAAACACAGCATGCTGAGATTTAACCAGGTATATCATTATAACAGCCTGTGTGGGCGCCCACTGGACCTAGGCAGTTTATTTACACTTGAATCACAGCGTTTACCTCAGACAACCCTTTCTACAACAGTCAGCGGTGTGGAAACACGAACTCGTAATAAACTCTGCTTATTTTAATCCAGTATTAATACTTTTCTGTTAAAGTGGGGCTAAATAGGTTACCATTTCCTTTGGAGATTGTTAACGTGAGGATTGAATCTTGGGAATTGTAGTTTTGGAAGAGAGCGGTTTAGCGCAATTAGCTCTGAGCGCGAGGCACAACAAACTACAACTCCCATGACGCACCGCGCACTTCTGCAGCCAGAGAGGGGGAGACCAACAACACGACAGCGAGAGGAGAAAGGAGATTATTTACAGCTGAGATTATGTAAACTCTGAAACACAGAGCGCTACACATTTAATAAACGGGCCTTTTAGGTGCTTAAACGGCTCATGTGAGCACGAAATGTCCAGAACTTTCGGGATAACCCGCTAATTTCTGACGGCTAGCTAATGCTAATGCTACACGGTTATATAACCCTGTAGAACCGAGCAGCTCATTCCTGGTCCTGGAGACCGGCTGGCCTACACGGTGTAGTGGCTTCCCTGCGCCATTAAACCCACCTCAGCTCAATAAGAGCTTTTTAATGAGCGGCTAAGTTTGATCAGGTGTGCTGTGAGGAAAACAGAATATAAAGTATCACCCTTAACATACATACAGGAGCCACACCACCCGCACACCCACCTGTTATAGCTCCAGTTCAACCTTACCACACATATAACACTAATAAGGACGACAAGTTTTTAACCTTCAGAGCCTTTTACTCCATTAGCTAATGTCCAGAGTAGCCCTGTGTGGAGCATGGACAGCAGCTAGACCGGCTGGGAATGACTCAGTAGAGCCCTGGTACCCTGTCACAGGCATCTGCAGCCTCGCTGACTGCAGTGCATCCCACAGCTGCTGGAGGATCCATAGAGCGAACATGATGACCAAGGGCACCAGAGTAGTACTCGGTCATGCTCTTCCAACCAGTGTCGGATATTTCTAGCCGTTGGTCAAGATCCAGTTCGGAAGGAATGGATTCATACCCAGATCGGTTGAGGGTGACTTCCGCATGGATGAGTGGGACCAGAGAATTCCATAAGCATGTGACCACCTTTGTGAGCTATTGGCTCCCACAATCAAAAGTAGGAAGTCGACTGTGTAGATTCGACTTCACACAGAATCAAAGTCAATAGGGCATTTAAGGTTCGGCCCGCGTTTGGACCGCACGTAAACCGGAACCTTTAGGGTTCAGAGTCAATCTGGATACACCAGAAGCCGGAATTTTGTTGGCAGCCTGAAGGCCTTAGAGGCCAATTCCGCTTAGCACCCACTGGCAGTTCTGTGGAGTTTGATGTGGGGGGCTGTATTGGGTAAAAACCACTGGACCCCAGCTGAGAGGGCGAAGTTTTTTAAATGTAGTGGGGGAAAAAAAAAAAAAACTGGTGGGATACAGGGTCATGCTTTTACCCACTGGACATGGCATGTTGTGGAGTTTACAGACACTGCAGTATCAGACACAGCAGTGTCACTGTATAGGTTATACACCAGGTACACATACTGGCCACTTTATCAGAAACCCCTCTCATAGCTCCACCTTGTGGATGTCGAGTGTACAAGCACATAAGGCTTAAGGATTCATCATCATCATCGCTATTCCGCATCACAGTGATGCTCACTTGTTAGTTCCGCCAGGATGAAGGAAAACTGGGACTAATCAGCACCGACCACAATCATCATGATTACGATGAAGGGTCACCCTTCTAGGGTTCTGTAGCAGAGATAATGGTTCTATACAGAACCACGAACACACAAAGCCGTTTGCCTATTGAAACAGTTCTCCAGGAAGACGTGGAACCTGTTTGTGGTTCTGTACAGAGTCTTTTTGAACAGGTGTACAGCACCAAAACCTAGAACCCTGTTTTGGTACTACACACATTTTCAAATAGATGCTACGTAGAACCACAAACACGTTCCACATTCGTCCGAAGAACCGTTTCTGAGGGGTCAATGTAGAACCACTTTCCTTTTCATGGTTTGTCTTTCTTTTCTTTCCTCTTTCTTTCTACCCCTTCTCTCTTTTTGCTTTCTGTGTTTCTCTTTTTATTTCTTTCTGTATTTGTCTTTCATTCTTTCTCTTTCTATCAGTCTGTTTCTGTCTTTCATTTTTCTTCCTTGCTTTCCTTTCTCTCTTTTTCATTCTTTCTCTTTCATTCTTTCCTTTCTTTCTCATTCATTCTTTTTCTTTTTTCTCTCTTATTCTTTCTTTCTCTCTTTCATTTTTGCCTTTTCTCTCTTTCATTCCTTCTGTCTCTTTTTAATTCTTTCTTTCTCTCTTTCATACTTGCTTTCTCTCTTTCATTCCTGCTTTCTCTCTCTTTCTTTCATTCCTGCTTTCTCTCTCATTCTTTCATTCCTGCTTTCTCTCTCATTCTTTCATTCCTGCTTTCTCTCTCATTCTTTCATTCCTGCTTTCTCTCTCATTCTTTCTTTCTCTCTTTCATTTTTGCCTTTTCTCTCTTTCATTCCTTCTGTCTCTTTTTAATTCTTTCTTTCTCTCTTTCATACTTGCTTTCTCCTTTCTTTCATTCCTGCTTTCTTTATCATTCTTTCTTGCTTTCTCTCTCCTCGCGTTCTTTCTTTTTTCATTCATACTTTTTCTTTATCCTTCTTTCCTTCCTTCTTTCTTCCTGTCTTCTTTTTATACTTTGTTTTTACTTCCTTTCCTTCTTACTCTTATTTTTTTCTGTCTCTTTTTCTCTCTTTCTCACTTAGTCAGTCACTCTCTCCGTCCCTCTCTGTCTCGCCAATGTCACAGCCTCCCTGTAATCCAGCCACAAGGACAGATAAACAGTGCTCTACCTCTGAGCGCCTCTCCTCCTTTCTTGGCCTCCCCCACTCCGGTTTCGCTCAGATCAGCGTCGAACCAGCCGCAGAACCGGTTCTCTTGGTTCCAGCAGCTCTCTCCGTGGCGGATCAGCACCAGCCTGTACGCCGCCATCTCTGTTCACAGACACTGTAGAGACAAACAAACACATAACGGTCGGCGGGTTCAGCTCTGCAGCCTCTGGCTGGAATTCCCAGCTCCACCTTAAATGGCGCAGCACAACTGAACAGCAGGTCCAGCCGCCTGGATGCGACTGCGGCGCCATTTAAGGTGGAACGGAAAATTCCACCGAGCGACCCGGGACCCGACATGCTGCAGCAGAGACGTACCGTAGGGAAGGTCCGCTGACGGGCTGACAGTTCCTCCTCACGAGCTCGTCCCGAGGTTTCTCTGAGAAGCAGCGATGCGGACCTTCACGACCTCAACGGAGACCAGGCGTCGTGACGTCACCGGAACGTCACGCGCGTCTTTAATAGGAGGAGCGTCACTTCCTCCTACAGAATATCAGTCTATTTGTTATTTATTTATTGTTTTTATATGTCAGAATTAAACTGTTCATCCTCATAAACAACACTGAAAGTAGTGTAGGGACCCGCTACTGGCTCGGGCGGGCGTGGAGGCGGAGATGGGGCGTGGCTATGCAAATCGACTACACACAGAGGCTCATGGGAGGCGCAGCACAGCAGCTGTAAGAAAGACCTTAATGTGTAATCTTAAAGAGGGTTGAGCAGTGGTAGCCTCAGACTACTGTGTTCAGGAAAGGCTAGACGTGTGTTGTTACTATCTTCTACTATTCTGATGATGCAACAGTGGTATCAGAAGTGAGGTAGTGCCTCCAGCGGCCTGGAAAAAAATGGGGCTTCCATCAGTTCGAAGGTGAAACAGTAACTCTACATTCACACAACATACATCACCCCAGGTCTGTCGCTTCTGGGTGTGTTCGAGGCCGCTTGTGTGGATGTGTACAAGGTCCAGGAAAGCTGGCTAGTTTTTAAAGCATCTATTAATATTATTGATGAACCAAATTGTATGGAAACTGCTTGCATGCATAGCTAGGTTTACTGGCCACTTAGCATGCTGGTTAACCTAGCTAGCTATAAAGTGACTTAACTCCACTGAGACATCAACGATATCCAACACTTTCTTGGGGGAAAGTAGGGCTTCCACCGGCTTCATGAAAAATAACACTTCCATGACCTCAAAGGTGAAACAGTAACCCTACATTCACACTAACGTGACCAGTCGCTTATGTTGCCCCGAGTTTGACACTTGTTGGTGTGGGCTGCTCGTGTGAGTGTGTACTCAAGGTCCAGGAAAGCTTGCTAGTTTTTAAAGCCCATATTAAAATTGATGAACCAAACTGGATGGAAACCTAACTGGTTTTGTTTGTGCCTAGCTTTATTGGCTGGTTAGCATGCTGGCTAATCTGACTAGCTATTAAATGACTCCCTTGAGACACCAACGATATCCACCACTTTCTTCAAATGTACATGTGCAAAGAGACATCATATAAACTAAGAAAAGAGGGGGGAAAAAAGGAAAAGAGCTTTTACCTTCTCTTCCATGTTTACCTCTACACAAAATGCCAGTGGGAACAAACTGTTCAAAGAGCAGAAGCTGGGGACCTCCGACCCCCCCTCCGACTGGTCTGGAGAATTTGTTGAAGCCAGTCGTTTACAATTTTGCTTCACCACGTCATAATTAATTTGCAAGTTTAGAAAATCTTAACTCGATTTGTCACTTGTCACTCTGTCGCTTCTGCTTGTTGCTAAATTGTGGCTACAGGTCTGTGGCCTGCTAGTGTGAATGTAGCAGGCCACAGGAAGGGCTGGGCCCTGCCAAAGACTAGCTAGAAGAGTCAGCATGGGACGGCTTAGCAGCATTGGCCAGCAAAAGAGGCAGCAGAGAGGAAGGCTGGACCACACGGCCCCCCAGTAACACTGTAAAGCGGTCTACCGTGCACTGGGGTGGAGGATGTATTGTACTGACATGTCCTAGCTGGACTGGTTTAAAGTGCTAACCTACAGCGATCCTTTCGGTATGGTCCTTGACTCTGGATGTTTATGAATCTATCAGGTATCTGGTGAGGCCATGGTGGTCAGCCATGTCTTCCCACAGCACTGGGGTAAATTTGACGTGACATGCAGACCAAACACTCTTTAGTCATCCATCAACATCAGTCAGTGCACAAACGAAATAAGACATGGATGCTGACCCTCAGAAATCAGGTAGGGCTTACACAGCTTCGTGTCCCCGCTGTCCCCCGGGTAAGACCTACAATCTTTCAAACAGCTGGAATCACACAGTTTCAAACAACCAGAGCCGTAATTCATCTGCCTGACAGAACACATGAGCAGGACAGCTGCAGGATGTGGCTGCACCCCCGGAGGTCACCAAGTCTCTAAAAGTGGCATTGAACTTTTAGGAAGCAGTTTGCTGTGGTTAATCCACCACTGTAAGCACAGGCAGTTCACTAACACCACTATAACGTTGAGCAGTGTGTTGAGCGTTGGCTAACACGGGTTCTATAAGTAGAACCAGTCAAAACAAGGACAGACTGCTCTTATGAAGCACCAAAAGTCATGTACCCAGGGAAGGATCGGCCACACTCACCCGATTATCATCCGTCTGATAGAACCTCCGGAACCTCATCCTCACATATACCAGGGTTTCAAACCTGAAGCACCACTACCACCACTGCCACCACTGGCCGCAAACCACTAGCAGGCCATGAAGCACCCTCTAGGGGGCTGTGGGCCTGTACTCAGGGGGAGGCAGTAGTTTGTAGTGGGCCAGAAACGTCATATATGACCATATTAGAGTTATATATGTTAATATTATATGATATGTATATTAATGTACACATGTACTAATAAACACACTGCAGTAGCAGCAGGCTAATTAAACACAGCCGCTGGCTAGCCACTGATGGAGAGACTTCCTGGTGCATGTTTACTGCTCCCTTGTTTGAATTTGAAATTTGAATTTGAGATTTTTGGATAAATTGCACGTATAAAAGTTGGTTTTAGACATTAAATAATTGTGGAATAAAAATATTTTGGAAAAAAGTTGATTGTAGTTTTCTGGTGGGCTGCGATGCTTTATATTTATGTTTGCATCGTACCACATGTGTGTTTATGCCCTGTTCTTCCCTACTACATTAAAATATAATATTTTAAAAATATTCTACATAAAATCTTAAAATAATATTGAAAATTTGGACTAAATTTGGACTAAAATTTGGATAAAAATTTTGAAATTTTGGATTAAATTTGGACAAAAGTTTGGATAAAAATGATTTTATGATTTACTGGTTCCACTTCACAGTAACAAGCTATAACAACTAAGCTCCTGGCTAGTCACTGATGGACAGGTGTCTTGCACGTTTACCGCTCCACGTTACCAATTTTTCCTCAACCAGATTTCTTGGAGAGATTGTGCTTATAAAGGTTGATGGTAGTTTTCTGGTGAGCCACTTTGCTTTGTACGTATGTTGCACCGTACGCCGTGTGAGTTTTTGCCCTATTCTCTCTACTACACAAAACCAAAAACGAATTTTTAAATTGAAAATTTTATCAATTTATGATTTACTGGTTCCACTTCACTGTAATACTCTATAACATCATAGCAGCTGGCTAGCCACTGACGGAGAGGTGTCTGGAGGTGCTTTTAGTTTGAATTCGGACATAGAAATTTCTTAGTAGTAGTTTTCTGGTGGGCCGCTTTGCTTGGTAGTTATCAGGTGGGCCTCGGAGTGGAATAGTTTGAGAGCCCCTGGCATATAACTTCATACGATCATACGGTTTAATAAATGAGTAAATAAATGTGTTACTGTTTTAGTGTTACATCACTTCATCTCCTGTTACAGCCTGATCATATCAAAGCAGCACTGTGTAATCAGGTGAGGGAGTCAGCGGTGAATGTGGCAGATTTATTATTTAGTGGAGGAGCACATACCCAACACGACAGAACTGAGGCACACTTTATTGACATGACATCACAGGGCACGTGGGTGAGGAAGCGGTGCATGTTTTGAATTGGACGTTGATGTTTTGGGACTTATGGCTCTTCGGCTGGCTTTACACAGTGAATCCCTAACCCTAGATCTTACACCTTCAGATAATGGATGTACACATTGAGCTGCTTTGTCTCAGCACTACCACTGAGGACACCCTTTCTTACATCTGGGTATGAGCGCTGGGTTGGGATTGGTATTAGACTTAAGGCGGGGTTTAGACTCTAGCCCTCTAGTACTAGCGAGGAACATTCGCTGATGGAACACTAAGCACGGTTGTAAGTCACTCTGGATATAAGCGTCTGCTGAATACCATGTATGTAACACGTATGTATGTAAATGAAACTCATTCGTTTGAAAGTGATGTAGTTTGGCATGATCATGTGATTCATTATCAGTGCTTTGATTGGCTACTTCATGAAGCTTATTGTAAGATTTACCATCTAAAGCATCCCCACATGTAGCAGCATAAAGCTAACCAGTCCGTGTGGAGGCCGCACTTTAACCTGGCTGAAGGGGATGATGTCACTATGTTACACACAGTAACACAGTACAGTAAGTGGTGGGGCATCTTCCCCTGGGTGGGGGGCATCTTCCCCTGGCGGGGTTGAGCTACCCTAAATATTTCAGCTCAGACACTGGAAAGTGTTTACTGGGGGGATATTGTAGAGAGTGTTTACTGGGGAGATATTGTAGAGAGTGTTTACTGGGGGGATATTGTAGAGAGTGTTTACTGGGGGGATATTGTAGAGAGTGTTTACTGGGGGGATATTGTAGAGAGTGTTTACTGGGGGGATACTGTAGAGAGTGTTTACTGGGGGGATATTGTAGAGAGTGTTTACTGGGGGAATACTGTAGAGAGTGTTTACTGGGGGATATTGTAGAGAGTGTTTACTGGGGGGATACTGTAGAGAGTGTTTACTGGGGGGGATATTGTAGAGAGTGTTTACTGGGGGGATATTGTAGAGAGTGTTTACTGGGGGGATACTGTAGAGAGTGTTTACTGGGGGGATATTGTAGAGAGTGTTTACTGGGGGGATATTGTAGAGAGTGTTTACTGGGGGGATACTGTAGAGAGTGTTTACTGGGGGGATATTGTAGAGAGTGTTTACTGGGGGGATACTGTAGAGAGTGTTTACTGGGGGGATACTGTAGAGAGTGTTTACTGGGGGGATATTGTAGAGAGTGTTTACTGGGGGATACTGTAGAGAGTGTTTACTGGGGGGATACTGTAGAGAGTGTTTACTGGGGGGATATTGTAGAGAGTGTTTACTGGGGGGATACTGTAGAGAGTGTTTACTGGGGGGATATTGTAGAGAGTGTTTACTGGGGGGATACTGTAGAGAGTGTTTACTGGGGGGATACTGTAGAGTGTTTACTGGGGGGATACTGTAGAGAGTGTTTACTGGGGGGATATTGTAGAGAGTGTTTACTGGGGGATACTGTAGAGAGTGTTTACTGGGGGGATACTGTAGAGAGTGTTTACTGGGGGGATATTGTAGAGAGTGTTTACTGGGGGGATACTGTAGAGAGTGTTTACTGGGGGATACTGTAGAGAGTGTTTACTGGGGGGATATTGTAGAGAGTGTTTACTGGGGAGATATTGTAGAGAGTGTTTACTGGGGGGATACTGTAGAGAGTGTTTACCGGGGGGATACTGTAGAGAGTGTTTACTGGGGAGATATTGTAGAGAGTGTTTACTGGGGGGATACTGTAGAGAGTGTTTACTGGGGGGATACTGTAGAGAGTGTTTACTGGGGAGATATTGTAGAGAGTGTTTACTGGGGGGATACTGTAGAGAGTGTTTACCGGGGGGATACTGTAGAGAGTGTTTACTGGGGAGATATTGTAGAGAGTGTTTACTGGGGGGATATTGTAGAGAGTGTTTACTGGGGGGATACTGTAGAGAGTGTTTACCGGGGGGATACTGTAGAGAGTGTTTACTGGGGAGATATTGTAGAGAGTGTTTACTGGGGGGATACTGTAGAGAGTGTTTACCGGGGGGATACTGTAGAGAGTGTTTACTGGGGAGATATTGTAGAGTGTTTACCGGGGGGATACTGTAGAGAGTGTTTACTGGGGGGATATTGTAGAGAGTGTTTACTGGGGGGATATTGTAGAGAGTGTTTACCGGGGGGATACTGTAGAGAGTGTTTACTGGGGAGATATTGTAGAGAGTGTTTACTGGGGGGATACTGTAGAGAGTGTTTACCGGGGGGATACTGTAGAGAGTGTTTACTGGGGAGATATTGTAGAGAGTGTTTACTGGGGGGATATTGTAGAGAGTGTTTACTGGGGAGATATTGTAGAGAGTGTTTACTGGGGGGATACTGTAGAGAGTGTTTACCGGGGGGATACTGTAGAGAGTGTTTACTGGGGAGATATTGTAGAGAGTGTTTACTGGGGGGATACTGTAGAGAGTGTTTACTGGGGGGATACTGTAGAGAGTGTTTACTGGGGAGATATTGTAGAGAGTGTTTACTGGGGGGATACTGTAGAGAGTGTTTACCGGGGGGATACTGTAGAGAGTGTTTACTGGGGAGATATTGTAGAGAGTGTTTACTGGGGGGATATTGTAGAGAGTGTTTACTGGGGGGATACTGTAGAGAGTGTTTACTGGGGGATACTGTAGAGAGTGTTTACTGGGGAGATATTGTAGAGAGTGTTTACTGGGGGGATACTGTAGAGAGTGTTTACCGGGGGGATACTGTAGAGAGTGTTTACTGGGGAGATATTGTAGAGAGTGTTTACTGGGGGGATATTGTAGAGAGTGTTTACTGGGGAGATATTGTAGAGAGTGTTTACTGGGGGGATACTGTAGAGAGTGTTTACCGGGGGGATACTGTAGAGAGTGTTTACTGGGGAGATATTGTAGAGAGTGTTTACTGGGGGGATACTGTAGAGAGTGTTTACCGGGGGGATACTGTAGAGAGTGTTTACTGGGGAGATATTGTAGAGAGTGTTTACTGGGGAGATATTGTAGAGAGTGTTTACTGGGGGGATACTGTAGAGAGTGTTTACCGGGGGGATACTGTAGAGAGTGTTTACTGGGGAGATATTGTAGAGAGTGTTTACTGGGGGGATACTGTAGAGAGTGTTTACTGGGGGGATACTGTAGAGAGTGTTTACTGGGGGATATTGTAGAGAGTGTTTACTGGAGGGATACTGTAGAGAGTGTTTACTGGGGGATATTGTAGAGAGTGTTTACTGGGGGGATACTGTAGAGAGTGTTTACTGGGGAGATATTGTAGAGAGTGTTTACTGCAGAGGAGAGAAAGGGAAGGCGGTGGTGTCTAACTTCATTAGCTGAGGGCTGTCAAAGTCACTACAGTACGAGACAGTACTGTCTGCGCTGCACACAGACGTCTTTAATGGGATGTGATGTGGACAAGGCCAACTTGTGGTCAGTGTTAAAACCGGGTCGCCCTCTGCTGAGCTCTGATTGGCCGTCTGCGATTATGCATGCGCCTCTTCCTGCTGAATCGGCGAAGCTGCTCTCTGAAGTCCCGGTGTCGCATCGGTACATAACCACAGGGTTCACAGAGTTCCTGAGAGAGAGAGAGAGACAGAGAGAGAGAGAGAGAGAGAGAGAGAGAGAGAGAGAGAGAGAGAGAGAGAGAGAGAGAGAGAGAGAGAGAGAGAGAGAGAGAAGGAGAGAGAGAGAGAGAGAGAGGAGAAAGAGGGAGAGGGAGAGGGAGAGAGGGAGATGGAGAGGGAGAAATAGAGATGTGTAAAAGCTAAGTACTGTGTGTATACACTTTGTATGTAACGCAACATGCCAGACGCCAGACATGCAGATGGTGCGGTAGGGGTGAAGGTGGAGGGACATCAGGCCTTCTGGATGCGTAACAACAACCGTAACGGTGGGTAAGGGACATTGGAATGAGGTGGCGCTCATCACGGTCAGTAGAGAGTGGGTTTGGCCCTCTGCCAGTCTGTAGCTGTGTTGTCCTGTGTGTTTGCTGCTGGACCTTGTTCTTATGAACCAGACTGCCAGTAAAGCTAGAACCCAACCTCCTGTTCCTCACTAAGAACCTGCTGTACATGTGGAGATGCTGGTTTAAGAAGACACTGGAGTGGGCTCTGGTTTATTTCCAGAGCTGTATATAGATCACACTGTAAAAAATGTGAAATGCGTGTGTGCGTGAGTTACCGGACAGCAGGTGTAGAAGTGTTGGTATCCGCCCTGCAGCAGGTACAGTTCCGGATAGAGCAGCTGAGGATACGTCTGAATATTCACAGCACGGTCCAACTCACGCAGGTACTGACACCTACAACCACACAAACACCGGTCACTGAGACGCGCTCCCAACACGGACATGCTGGAAGAGGGGATCTGGTATAACCTCAAACCAGCCACACTTTGTTATTTACAGTCAACAGACTTGGGCCCTCAGGGTTATAAATAGACCTGTATGTCGAAACAACTTGGTTATAAATGGAGTGTGGAGTTCTCCAGTTATCCAATCATCAAGTACCGCTGGCCTCACCTTTTCCAACACAGAGCGTCTCGACACTGCATGGCTGTATGACTCCAGCCTGGCTCTTTGTGTGTTTGTGTTAAAGGGACAGAAACAGGGAGGGACAGACTATACGTCTGCCTCCAGGTTGGCATGTAGCCACATGTGACTGAATGTCATATGTGGCTGCAGATGTAAACCCTGCAACCCTGTGATCGGTCTCTCCGGCCTTTAACCCCTTAGCCGCCGCTAGGCCGCTAACACAGGCTGCTCTTGTGGTTAGCGTATGTGTTATTTGATGATTTTGACGTGGAGAAACTGAGAAAGACTCGTCTATGAGTTAGCGTGTGTGCAAACGTCCGACTGGTAATGCCTGTAGTGAGTGAGCGTGTCTCACAGGCGCGGTCCTCTCTCTGATGAAAACTCGCAGTGGAACACTATCAGCTTCCTCGCCGGTGATCCTCCATCTTTAGCCTCCTTTGCTGCTGTGGCTGTCCGAGTCCTCTCTGCACTGCCCAGGCCCTGCGTGCCCACCAAGGTGGTCCTTCCTGGGCTGTAGAGGTCACGCTGGGCCTCAGGAGAAGTCTGAAAGGTGGTGGAGCCATGGGGGAAGGCCTGACGGAGCTGAGCCTCCGTGTACAGGTTGACCGCTCCCTATGTAAAAAAAACAACAGCATGAGATTGGACAGGCCCGGCAAACTGAGAACCACTTTGGTAAAAATGACTGACTGTAATCCAAACGCAGGACCAGCTAATGGGGTTTCTGAGACTGTGTATGCATTGTAGCGCTCCGGGGGGTGGGACTGTCTTACTGACGTATTGCGTACCATACCACGGCGGTAGTGGATAACCAAAGGCACACCCCAGTGGCATATAGAGTCTGGGAGATCTACACAAACCAAGGAGAGGATTGACCAACAGATTGTCAGACACTGTCCGACGATTGTGGATGTTCAGTGAGTGACGCCTCCATGAGTCATCCTGTTAGTGCAGCACCATTGGGACCGGCTGTACGACCCAGGACTACATCCACACAGACCGTTACCACGACTGTCCTTAACACCACGTCACCGTCACCAAAGACTGCAGTGGTGTCGTACCAGACTGTCATGGAGGGACCCAGAATGGCAGCGGGTCATCTTCAGTGACGAGTCCCGCTTTAGTCTTGATGGAGATGACTAACCAATCCGTGTGTGTGTGTTGAGTTAGCCAACATGGCGGCCCGACGCCATACTGAGAGACAGACTTCTGTATGTGTAGCTCAGTAAATATTGATCATATCAGTCTAAATTTATCATCAGTTATTGTTCCTGGTAACCTTGGTAACCAACAGGACTGCAATCCTCCATCTGGGTGCAGCCCTATTTTTGGAGATGGGTGTATAAGCATGGATCTATAAATGGTTGCTCCTACTCTTTTTAGCTCTGCTAAGTCACTTATGTACATACACAGGGTCAGGAAACGCGTAACATTGTTTGAGGCAATTCTTTTATGATGTACCCACACAGTTAGCATGATGCTAATCAGTGCATACGAGCTTCCATTACTTGTTAGCTACATTAGCCTTATAGCTCCAGGGCAAAACCAAGAATTAAACTTCAGAAGCCAAACATCTTTCGGTTGGTTGACCACAGTGTGGTCATTTAGTAATGACCATGTTCCGATTTGCTTTCTGGGCCCAGTACTTCTGTTACCTTAATGTGTCCTCCTTGATACTCATACGGGTATCGGCAGTCTATGATGAGGAAATCTTCCACCACAGAACTGAACTGACCCCTGATCAGTGCTGCCACCTGCAGGACAACATAGGAAGTACAACGGTGTTCACGTATTATTCCCAGTGCACATTCACCATTCCAAATTTACTGCACGACTGGTTTCCTTCGTATGTGCTCTAGTAGACCAGCACACCCACCCAGAGAGGGAGAGGACAGTTATGCTCTTATAGACTCCCGGATATGGATGGCTGAGGCAGCACCAGGCACTGAAATCATGCCTTAGTGAAGGCAGGGCCAGCAGTCAGCTGTCTGGGAGCCTGCTGCACCTGGTTATAGCTATGCTAATGTACTGCCGTCCATGCATACTGATAACAGTGTAGTTTACTCACAGTCTGAGCAGCGACACAGTGCAGGTCCTGGTAGTCCACACGTTCGACAGGAAGCACGTGTTGCTGTAAAGATTCAACACAGTTCAACGGTCATTGTGGTCATTCATGTGTGTGTGACAGACATGTTTATCGGACATTTACGGAAATACGGAACTGGCACGCCTCCGCGTCTCCCCGGCTTCTCCGCTCTTCGGGACTCCACTTCCCAGAGGGCCACGCTCGATGACGTCATGTCTAGGCGCCCCCGTTCGGACTCGGTGATTCGCTCTAGATCGCCCGAGTTTTAACTCCAGCTGTGTCTAATTACTGTCTGTATTTAGGGCTGGGTTTCACACGGGTTCCCTGCGAAGCTTTGCCGAACTTTGTTTAGCAATCCTGAGCGGTCCTTTCTCGTGTTGTCTCATTCTGGTTTCCGACTCCCTTCGTTCCTCCACTACTCTTTCGCCTCATCCCTTTTGCGCATGCTCTGAGTCTCCGGTTTGAATCTCTGCTTTCTCACTTCGGTCCTCCCCTTCGGTCTTCCTCTGTAAACCTGTTTGCCCTCGCTGCTTGTACTACCTGGTTCTGACCTCCGTCTGTCCCTGACTCTGGTTTAGCTTCTCCCATTGCTTCGCTGGTTACTGGTGTTTGCTGAGATTGCCTGTTTGTAAATAAACCGTTCCTGGTTTTTTAATTATGCACACGTCGGTCTCGAAGTCTTTTGCCTAACAGGAACAAATCGCGTCCCGTATTGGTTTAACACAGGACGCAGCATTTAGTTGCCAAATAAATGACGATTCTGTTCTTTACGGGACGAGTGGCAACCCTAGCCTTATCGCTGAACCTGACTGACCCAACAGCCACGATTGTGGACATTCAGTGAGCAGTGGTGTCCTCCATGAGTCATCCTGTTAGTGCAGCACCATTAGCAGACGGCTGCACCACACAGGACTACATGCAGCTACGATGACTGTCCTTAACACCACGTCACCGTCACCAAAGACTGCAGTGGTGTCGTACCAGACTGTCATGGAGTGACTCAGAATGGCAGCGGGTCATCTTCAGTGACGAGTCCCGCTTTAGTCTTGGTGTAGATGCCCAACGAATCCGTGTGTGGAGGCACCGTGGTCAGCACCAAGATGAACGGTTTGTTGTCACACGTCCAGAAGGCCTGGTGTCCCTCCACCTCCACCCCTACCGCACCATCTGCAGGAACTGTGTGAGGATGTTGAAGCTGCATGGGATGGATTATCACAGGACTCCATTAGGAGCCTCTACAGCTCCATACCGAGACGTCTGGCGTGTTGGGTTAGCAAACACGGCGGCCCAACGCCATACTGAGAGACAGACTTCTGTATGTGTAGCTCAATAAATATTGATCATATCAGTCTAAACTTATCATCAGTTATTGATCCTGGTCACCTTTATCTTCCTTCCCAACACCACCGCAGTCCCACACCTCCTTCTGGGAGCAGCTGCTCTTTAGATGATGAGTGTAAATACACAAGGTTTTGTTGTGAGTGTGATGTATTCATGAACGACAGGAGGCGGTGCAGCTCGGTACTGCACTGTGTTCTACCTTACTGAAGTCTCCAATGAGGTGCTGATCGGTGATGGCCGAATCGGGGATGTGTGACTGTGCAGATTTTCTCCTGGACCTCAGTCTCTGGAACAGCGCCACTGACTGGGAAAAGGATGAGAAGGAAAGAGGAATACTGACCAGATCATTTACACTGCTGTAGAATGTAACACAGAGAAACACTGACCCTATAGGACACTCTGTAGTTCTACAGGTACAGACTGTAGTCCATCTGTTTCTCTGTATACTCTATTACCCTGTTCTTCAATGGTCAGGACCCCCACAGGACCACCACAGAGCAGGTATGATGTGGGTGGGGGATCATTCTCAGCACTGCAGTGACACTGACGTGGTGGTGGTGTGGTAGTGTGTGTGGTGCTGGTGTGAGTGGATCAGACACAGCAGTGCTGCTGGACACCTCAGTGTCACTGCTGGACTGAGAATCATCCACCCACCCAAACTATCCAGCTAACAGCATCCTTTGGGGAGCGTCCTGTTGGCAGTGTCCTGTGGGCAGTGTCCTGTGGGCAGCCTCCTGTGGGCAGCGTCCTGTGACCACTAATGAAGGACTAGAGGACGACCAGCACTGCACTGTGCAGCAGCAGATGAGCTATCGTCTCTGACCATCCATCTACAAGGTGGACCATCAAGGTAGGAGTGTCTAATAGAGTGGACAGTGAGTGGACACAGTGTCTCAACACTCCAGCAGCACTGCTGTGTCTGATCCACTCACACCAGAAACCACACACACTAACACACCACCACCACGTCAGTGTCACTGCAGTGCTGAGAATGATCCACCACCCACACAATACCTGCTCTGTGGTGGTCCTGTGGGGGTCCTGACCATTGAAGAACAGGGTAATACAGTATACAGAGAAACAGATGGACTACAGTCTGTACCTACAGAGTGTCCTATATGGTCCTATATTCCTCCATATTTCTAAAGGGGCTATTGCCATGGAATTCTCACCAGAGGTCAGGAATATCCCAGCCAATCTACACAAGTCACACCATAGACGTCCATGAATTATGTGTAGTAATGAGGACTGACACAGGGAAGCAGTGTTGAACAGGCTTACTGAAATTAATTTGTTACTTCATTCTCAAAGTCTTTGTTGGTGATGACAGCTTCTAGACGCCTCCTGTACGGAGAAACTAGTCCCATGCATTGCTCAGGTGTGATTTGGGCCCATTCGTCCACACAAACACTCTTCCAATCCGGAAGCTTCCATGGGCTCCTTCTACGATCCCTGAGCTTTAGTTCCCTCCATAGATGTTGAGTTGGATTTAGGCCAGGTGATTGGCTGGGCCACTTAATTTCCTTCTCTGAAACCGATTCAGAGTTCCTGAGTTCCCTTGGAAGTGTGTTTGGGATCATTGTCTTTCTGAAATGTCCACACTCCTTTCATCTTCATCATCCCGTTAGATGGCAGCAGATTTTTATCAAGAAGGTCTCGGTGCATTTGTCCATTCATCCTGTCTTCAACTATAAGAAGCATTTCAGGGCCCCAGTACTTCACAGACTTGTCTAATCAAACTTCAGACTCTTATCTTCAGAGCAGAGTCCTGCGTGGTCAGTGTGTGTACAGGCCATGGCGGTTAGAAATTCTTCTGTAACCAACGCCATCAGTACGTTTTGCAACAGTAAGGTTGCGAAGGTCTTGAGAGAGAGCTCACTGGTTTCACCCATCAAGAGACGTTTCTCGTGGGGCACCTTGGTAACAAGACAGCATTTTATAGGCCATCAGTGAAAACAGCTGATATTAATTTGCACTAAGTGGCAGGATTGCTTTCTAATTACCGATAGATGTCAGCTGGTGTCATGACTGTCCATGGCTTTTCTCTTTCTTCATCTTCTCAGTACTACACATAATTAATGGACATCTATGGTTTAATCCATAGATTTTATATGTATATATATATATATATATGTATGTATATGTATATATATGTATGTATATATATATTTATGCATATGTGTGTATGTATATGTATGTATGTATATGCATATATATGTATGTGTATGTATATGTATATATGTATATATATGTGAATGTATTTGTTACTGTACCGCAGGATCAGGTCTTTCCACTTCTCCCTGGTAACTGGAGCCCTCATCTGGAGAGCCGGGATACTGCCTCTTATTTTTGCTCACAGCCTCCTCCTCCTCGTCCTCCTCCTTCTCAGCACCAGGACTGGAGCTGTTAAACAGCTTCACCCGCACTCGTTTCTGCCACACAGAACACTACGTTACCCACAATTCCACACGTTACAGTCTGACATACTCACTAGTCTCCCTAGTCTCCCTCTACGTTACAGTCTGATTTACTCCCTAGTCTCCCGCTACGTTACAGTCTGATATACTCCCTAATCTCCCTCTACGTTACAGTCTGATATACTCCCTCGTCTCCCTCTACGTTACAGTGTGATATACTCCCTAGTCTCCCTCTACGTTACAGTCTGATTTACTCCCTAATCTCCCGCTACGTTACAGTCTGATATACTCCCTAGTCTCCCGCTACGTTACAGTCTGATATACTCCCTAGTCTCCCTCTACGTTACAGTCTGATATACTCCCTAATCCCCCTCTACGTTACAGTCTGATATAATCCCTCGTCTCTGTCTACATTACAGTCTGATATACTCCCTCGTCTCTCTCTACATTACAGTCTGATATACTCCCTCGTCTTCCTCTACGTTACAGTCTGATATACTCCCTAGTCTCCCTCTACGTTACAGTCTGATATACTCCCTCGTCTCCCTCTACCTTACAGTCTGATATACTCCCTAGTCTCCCTCTACGTTACAGTCTGATATACTCCCTAGTCTCCCTCTACGTTACAGTCTGATATACTCCCTCGTCTCCCTCTACATTACAGTCTGATATACTCCCTAGTCCCCCTCTACATTACAGTCTGATATACCGCCCGTTCTCCCTCTACCTTACAGTCTGATATACTGCCTCGTCTCCCTCTACGTTACAGTCTGATATACTCCCTAGTCTCCCTCTACGTTACAGTCTGATATACTCCCTCGTCTCCCTCTACCTTACAGTCTGATATACTCCCTAGTCTCCCTCTACGTTACAGTCTGATATACTCCCTCGTCTCCCTCTACCTTACAGTCTGATATACTCCCTAGTCTCCCTCTACGTTACAGTCTGATATACTCCCTCGTCTCCCTCTACGTTACAGTCTGATATACTCCCTAGTCTCCCTCTACGTTACAGTCTGATATACTCCCTCGTCTCCCTCTACATTACAGTCTGATATACTCCCTAGTCCCCCTCTACATTACAGTCTGATATACTGCCTCGTCTCCCTCTACGTTACAGTCTGATATACTGCCTCGTCTCCCTCTACGTTACAGTCTGATATACTCCCTAGTCTCCCTCTACGTTACAGTCTGATATACTCCCTAGTCTCCCGCTACGTTACAGTCTGATATACTCCCTAGTCTCCCTCTACGTTACAGTCTGATATACTCCCTAATCCCCCTCTACGTTACAGTCTGATATAATCCCTCGTCTCTGTCTACATTACAGTCTGATATACTCCCTCGTCTCTCTCTACATTACAGTCTGATATACTCCCTCGTCTTCCTCTACGTTACAGTCTGATATACTCCCTAGTCTCCCTCTACGTTACAGTCTGATATACTCCCTAGTCTCCCTCTACGTTACAGTCTGATATACTCCCTAGTCTCCCTCTACGTTACAGTCTGATATACTCCCTAGTCTCCCTCTACGTTACAGTCTGATATACTCCCTAGTCTCCCTCTACGTTACAGTCTGATATACTCCCTAGTCTCCCTCTACGTTACAGTCTGATATCCTGCCTCGTCTCCCTCTACGTTACAGTCTGATATACTCCCTATTCTCCCTCTACGTTACAGTCTGATATACTCCCTAGTCTCCCTCTACGTTACAGTCTGATATACTCCCTCGTCTCCCTCTACGTTACAGTCTGATATACTCCCTAGTCTCCCTCTACGTTACAGTCTGATATACTCCCTCGTCTCCCTCTACGTTACAGTCTGATATACTCCCTAGTCTCCCTCTACGTTACAGTCTGATATACTCCCTCGTCTCCCTCTACGTTACAGTCTGATATACTCCCTCGTCTCCCTCTACGTTACAGTCTGATATACTCCCTAGTCTCCCTCTACGTTACAGTCTGATATACTCCCTCGTCTCCCTCTACATTACAGTCTGATATACTCCCTAGTCCCCCTCTACATTACAGTCTGATATACTGCCTCGTCTCCCTCTACGTTACAGTCTGATATACTGCCTCGTCTCCCTCTACGTTACAGTCTGATATACTCCCTAGTCTCCCTCTACGTTACAGTCTGATATACTCCCTCGTCTCCCTCTACCTTACAGTCTGATATACTCCCTAGTCTCCCTCTACGTTACAGTCTGATATACTCCCTAGTCTCCCTCTAGGTTACAGTCTGATATACTGCCTCGTCTCCCTCTACGTTACAGTCTGATATACTCCCTCGTCTTCCTCTACGTTACAGTCTGATATACTCCCTAGTCTCCCTCTATGTTACAGTCTGATATACTCCCTCGTCTCCCTCTACGTTACAGTCTGATATACTCCCTAGTCTCCTTTTACGTTACAGTCTGATATACTCCCTCGTCTCCCTCTACCTTACAGTCTGATATACTCCCTAGTCTCCTTCTACGTTACAGTCTGATATACTCCCTAGTCTCCCTGTACGTTACAGTCTGATATACTCCCTAGTCTCCCTCTAAGTTACAGTCTGATATACTCCCTAGACTCCCTCTACGTTACAGTCTGATATACTCCCTAGTCTCCTTCTACGTTACAGTCTGATATACTCCCTAGTCTCCTTCTACGTTACAGTCCAATATACTCCCGTCTCCCTCTACGTTACAGTCTGATATACTCCCTAGTCTCCCTCTACGTTACAGTCTGATATACTCCCTAGTCTCCCTCTACGTTACAGTCTGATATACTCCCTCGTCTCCCTCTACGTTACAGTCTGATATACTCCCTCGTCTCCCTCTACGTTACAGTCTGATATACTCCCTAGTCTCCCTCTACGTTACAGTCTGATATACTCCCTCGTCTCCCTCTACATTACAGTCTGATATACTCCCTAGTCCCCCTCTACATTACAGTCTGATATACTGCCTCGTCTCCCTCTACGTTACAGTCTGATATACTGCCTCGTCTCCCTCTACGTTACAGTCTGATATACTCCCTAGTCTCCCGCTACGTTACAGTCTGATATACTCCCTCGTCTCCCTCTACGTTACAGTCTGATATACTCCCTAGTCTCCCTCTACGTTACAGTCTGATATACTCCCTAGTCTCCCTCTACGTTACAGTCTGATATACTCCCTAGACTCCCTCTACGTTACAGTCTGATATACTCCCTAGTCTCCTTCTACGTTACAGTCTGATATACTCCCTAGTCTCCTTCTACGTTACAGTCCAATATACTCCCGTCTCCCTCTACCTTACAGTCTGATATACTCCCTAGTCTCCCTCTACGTTACAGTCTGATATACTCCCTCGTCTCCCTCTACCTTACAGTCTGATATACTCCCTAGTCTCCCTCTACGTT
Source organism: Prochilodus magdalenae (assembly GCA_024036415.1). Lineage (NCBI taxonomy): Eukaryota > Metazoa > Chordata > Actinopteri > Characiformes > Prochilodontidae > Prochilodus > Prochilodus magdalenae. Next base: position 208,005 of record JAMWET010004529.1, read on the forward strand.
ACAGTCTGATATACTCCCTAGTCTCCCTCTACGTTACAGTCTGATATACTCCCTCGTCTCCCTCTACATTACAGTCTGATATACTCCCTAGTCCCCCTCTACATTACAGTCTGATATACTGCCTCGTCTCCCTCTACGTTACAGTCTGATATACTGCCTCGTCTCCCTCTACCTTACAGTCTGATATACTCCCTAGTCTCCCTCTACGTTACAGTCTGATATACTCCCTCGTCTCCCTCTACCTTACAGTCTGATATACTCCCTAGTCTCCCTCTACGTTACAGTCTGATATACTCCCTCGTCTCCCTCTACCTTACAGTCTGATATACTCCCTAGTCTCCCTCTACGTTACAGTCTGATATACTCCCTCGTCTCCCTCTACGTTACAGTCTGATATACTCCCTCGTCTCCCTCTACGTTACAGTCTGATATACTCCCTAGTCTCCCTCTACGTTACAGTCTGATATACTCCCTCGTCTCCCTCTACATTACAGTCTGATATACTCCCTAGTCCCCCTCTACATTACAGTCTGATATACTGCCTCGTCTCCCTCTACGTTACAGTCTGATATACTGCCTCGTCTCCCTCTACGTTACAGTCTGATATACTCCCTAGTCTCCCTCTACGTTACAGTCTGATATACTCCCTCGTCTCCCTCTACCTTACAGTCTGATATACTCCCTAGTCTCCCTCTACGTTACAGTCTGATATACTCCCTAGTCTCCCTCTAGGTTACAGTCTGATATACTCCCTCGTCTCCCTCTACGTTACAGTCTGATATACTCCCTCGTCTTCCTCTACGTTACAGTCTGATATACTCCCTAGTCTCCCTCTATGTTACAGTCTGATATACTCCCTCGTCTCCCTCTACGTTACAGTCTGATATACTCCCTAGTCTCCTTTTACGTTACAGTCTGATATACTCCCTCGTCTCCCTCTACCTTACAGTCTGATATACTCCCTAGTCTCCTTCTACGTTACAGTCTGATATACTCCCTAGTCTCCCTCTACGTTACAGTCTGATATACTCCCTAGTCTCCCTCTACGTTACAGTCTGATATACTCCCTAGTCTCCCTCTACGTTACAGTCTGATATACTCCCTAGTCTCCTTCTACGTTACAGTCTGATATACTCCCTAGTCTCCTTCTACGTTACAGTCCAATATACTCCCGTCTCCCTCTACCTTACAGTCTGATATACTCCCTAGTCTCCCTCTACGTTACAGTCTGATATACTCCCTAGTCTCCCTCTACGTTACAGTCTGATATACTCCCTATTCTTCCTCTACGTTACAGTCTGATATACTCCCTATTCTTCCTTTACGTTACAGTCTGATATACTCCCTAATATCCCTCTACGTTACAGTCTGATATACTCCCTAGTCTCCCTCTACGTTACAGTCTGATATACTCCCTAATCTCCCTCTACGTTACAGTCTGATATACTCCCTAATCTCCCTCTACGTTACAGTCTGATATACTCCCTAGTCTCTTTCTACGTTACAGTCTGATATACTCCCTAATCTCCCTCTACGTTACAGTCTGATATACTCCCTAGTCTCCCTCTACGTTACAGTCTGATATACTCCCTAATCTCCATCTACGTTACAGTCTGATATACTCCGTAGTCTGCCTTTACGTTACAGTCTGATATACTCCCTAGCCTCCCTCTACGTTACAGTCTGATATACTCCGTAGTCTCCCTCTACGTTACAGTCTGATATACTCCGTAGTCTGCCTTTACGTTACAGTCTGATATACTCCCTAGTCTCCCTGTACGTCACAGCCAGATATACTCCCTCATCTCCCTCTATGTTACAGTCTCATATACTCCCTAGACTCCCTCTGCGTTACAGTCTGATATACTCCCTCGTCTCCCTCTACGTTACAGTCTGATATACTCCCTAGTCTCCCTCTACGTTACAGTCTGATATACTCCCTAGTCTCCTTCTACGTTACAGTCTGATATACTCCCTAGACTCCCTTTACGTTACAGTCTGATATACTCCCTAGTCCCCCTCTACTTTACAGTCTGATATACTCCCTAGTCTCCCTCTACGTTACAGTCTGATATACTCCCTAGTCTCCTTCTACGTTACAGTCTGATATACTCCCTAGTCTCCCTCTAGGTTACAGTCTGATATACTCCCTAGTCCCCCTCTACATTACAGTCTGATATACTCCCTAGTCTCCTTCTACGTTACAGTCTGATATACTCCCTAGACTCCCTCTACATTACAGTCTGATATACTGCCTAGTCTCCTTCTACGTTACAGTCTGATATACTCCCTAGACTCCCTCTACATTACAGTCTGATATACTCCCTAGTCTCCCTCTACGTTACAGTCTGATATACTCCCTAGTCTCCTTCTACGTTACAGTCTGATATACTCCCTAGTCTCCCTCTAGGTTACAGTCTGATATACTCCCTAATCTCCCTCTACGTTACAGTCTGATATACTCCCTCGTCTCCCTCTACGTTACAGTCTGATATACTCCCTAGTCTCCCTCTAGGTTACAGTCTGATATACTCCCTCGTCTCCTTCTACGTTACAGTCTGATATACTCCCTAGTCTCCTTCTACGTTACAGTCTGATATACTCTCTAGTCTCCCTCTACGTTACAGTCTGATATACTCCCTAGTCTCCCTCTACGTTACAGTCTGATATACTCCGTAGTCTGCCTTTACGTTACAGTCTGATATACTCCCTAGTCTCCCTCTACGTTACAGTCTGATATACTCCCTAGTCTCCCTCTACGCTACAGTCTGATATACTCCCCAGTGTAATGAACTGACACTCTGATACTGACCCGCTTTTGTGTGTTCTCCTTCTCATCTTCATCATCCTCATCATTCCTCACATCTTCTCTCAAACGCCCAGCCCGCCGCCACCGCTACACACAGCAACGAGAAACAAGTGTGACTGAGTGAAGAAGAGCATCTGACTGTAATCAGCTCTATGTATATATAACTCCTACTGTACCAGTTTCAGGGAGGGTCTCTGAGGTGGTGACAGTTTACTGTAGAATAGAAATACAGATAATGTCCGTTATTATCAGCTGGAGTAGCTCAGCACCGGGTCTACATTTAAATCACCCATACATTTACCTCTGAGGTCTCCTCCTGCTCACTGTAAACACAGAACATACACATTACTGGGAACATCTTACAGAGATCCTGAATCATTTACAGCAGTTACTGAATCACTTATAGTAGACACTGAATCATTTACAGCAGTTACTGAATCACTTATAGTGGATACTGAATCATGTATAGTAGATACTGAATCATTTACAGTAGATACTGAATCATTTATAGTAGATACTGAATCATTTATAGTAGATTCCGAAATCATTTATTGTGGATACTGAATCATTTATAGTAGATACTGAATCATTTATAGTAGATTCTGAATCATTTATAGCAGTCACTGAATCACTTATAGTGTATACTGAATCATTTATAGTAGATACAGAATCGTTTATAGTAGATACTGAATCATTTATAGTAGATACTGAATCACTTATAGTAGACACCGAATCATTTATAAGAGATGCAGAATCATTTATAGTAGATACTGAATCACTTATAGTAGACACCGAATCATTTATAAGAGATGCAGAATCATTTATAGTAGATACTGAATCATTTATTGTAGATACAGAATCATTTATAGTAGGTTCAGAATCATTTATAGTAGATACAGAATCATTTACAACAGTTACTGAATCACTTATAGTGGATACTGAATCATTTATTGTAGATACTGAATAATTTATAGTGGATACTGAATCATTTATAGTAGATACAGAATCGTTTATAGTAGATACTGAATCATTTATAGTGGATACTGAATCACTTATAGTAGACACCGAATCATTTACAACAGTTACTGAATCACTTATAGTAGATACAGAACCGTTTATAGTAGATACTGAATAATTTATAGCGGATACTGAATCATGTATAGTAGATACTGAATCATTTATTGTAGATACTGAATCATTTATTGTAGATAGTGAATCATTTATTTTAGATAATGAATCATTTATAAGAGATACAGGGTCTGTTATAATAGATACTGAATCATTCATGAGAGACACTGAATCTTTGGTAGTAGACACTGAATGACCTAGAGCAGGTGCTATGTGTTAGGTGATTTCTGGAGGGCTGTTGGGTAAAATAAAGCAGGATTGTAAAGTACATGCTGGAAAACATGAATGGCTTAACGACCAGAAAGTGCAAACCAGGCAGAATGTGTGCCTTCTCTCTGTGTATGTGTTGGGTGGGGGGAGGTGTGTGTGTATGTGTGTGTGTTGGGGTGGTGATTAATTCTCTCTCTGTGGTCATGTCTGGACCTGTTGGCGTCTCTGGTAGCTGCCCTCTCTGATCTCTCTCAGGACTATTCAGCTCGGGCGTCACAGCGACTTGGCTCCTGGGGCTCACACAGCTTTCAGAAAGACTGAAACAACATGAGGAGGGAACACACTCATT